>JAVIWC010001368.1:0-261965 GCA_031894815.1 Creontiades dilutus | reverse complement strand
GCGGAACCAAACAAGAAAGAACCCAATAATGGAGAAATATTTTGAGGGATGACATCATTTAAACATTTTCCTGACCTATCACTTTTGACAATTTCGAATTTTTCTAGCACATCCAACATACCTCCCTTTGGGCAAAAGTGAGGAAATTCTACATATTGCCTGTTTGTCAGATCAAAACTGAAACTATGATTGGATTCATTCAGATGACTTGCAAAGGCGGAATCACCCTTATTGTCCCTGAAATCCTTTTCATGCTCTTTTATTCGTTCCCTAAATTTCCTACCAGTTTGACCACAGTACTCAAGCCCACAAGAACATTTTAGTTTATAAACCCCACTTTTATCCTGAACGTTAATCTTATCCTTAACCGTACCCAAAGAAGATTTGAGATTATTTTTATTCTTAAACCCAACGTTGAAACCCCTGGACGACAGAATTTTACCGATTTTATCCGAAATTTTCCCATAATAAGGTATACTAATCCACTTTTTCTCTTCCAACTCAATTTCTCTCACTAAATTACACACCCCTTCCCTACTCTTTTTCCTAAGAACCTTATTCCAAATAGAATCAACAAGTTCTCCCCCATATCCATTACTTACGGCTATACTTTTAATAACAGATTTTTCTTTCAATAAATTTTGATCATTCATTGGTATGGACAGTGCCCTATTGATCATACTATGGAAGGTCCTTCCATAGTATGATCAATAACAATGGCACAGTGGCCACAGAATTCCGGTTAAACCTTGGTTTGACCAATTTGAATTGACCAGGTCAGTCATCAGAGTTAATGCCCACCGACGCTCCAATCATGGATTGTGTGGTGCCTACTTGCACCGTGTCGGGTGCGTTAGCGGTGGAACGTGGTGTTGTTTGCTCCCTGGAACACGCGTTCATGGTTTATCCACTGCTCAACCAAGCAAGGAAGCGAATGTTGGATCTCTTAATTGAACATGTGGACAACCCTAAAAACCTCCAGCACCTATTCATTCCATCAATTTTTCAGTTTACAGAGCGAAATGTTTATTTATTCGGGAAGTGGACATTAAGATTTTATTCATTTGACTTTGTGCTTTCATTTGTTGATTTTATTGAGAAATTTTGTAATTATGTTGTAATAAACACATAGCCAAAGTATGTTAGAGCTTCAATAAAAAAATGGGATTGGCATAACTAGACAAAAATTGGTATCGAAAGAAACAAAAATCTTGATTGATTGATTTTTAGCCGTTTTAAGTGATATTTTGGGTAATTTTTTAAAATTTTGACCAATTTAATGTCCTCGAAGAATGCTGCCCAAAGAACTCATCCTTTTTTGGAATGAGTGCTAGTTTTTTTGGGGAAAGATCGAAGTTTTTATCTCAATCCTAGCGGGAGTTATCGTCTGGAATGACATGTATATAAAAGCATTAAAATCCAGGAGTCAATTCAGAGTACCTCAAAACGATTTCCACAAAGAAAATTTCATCAAATTTTTATTTTAAAATTTTTAGAGCCATTGCGATTGCTAATAAATATAAAACAAGCTCGAGACTGATATATGACGGTACTAACTTTCGATGAGTAGACAAACCTCGTGGGTCCGCATTTTATTTGGCCTGGTCATGATGAAAACTCGCCAGTTCTACTCTCAGCAATACAAACTTTCTTGAATTTTGGCGAGAACAGAGCGGCTATTTACACTATCCGGTCTCAGATTTCGAGGGACGAGTCATACCCTGCCTTCGACAGGGTTCTAAACCTTGGGGACCAGTCATACCCTTTTCGGCATACGCCCAGCCTGAGTAGCGTCAACAAAATATGTAGACAAAAAAACTCGGTTTTTTGGTATTATCCCCAACAATTCTCTCTTCCGTCGAGAAATTCGTAACATGAGAAAGAATTCATGTTAGCAAAAGCAAAATTTCCGAGGACTGTTGGATCAGCTTACGGACATAGTCTTGCTTCAGAGGGACTTCCTAAAAATCAACTGGCGAAGTTCTAACGGTATGTGTTTCGTCAAGAAACGAAATCTGGGGATGAGGAATTCTCATCGAGGCGATACACAAAGGTAGCGCAGGGTGTCGAGTTGAGAGGTTTATTTCTTCATTTGGGTATCTCGGCATCTCGACCTGTTTCCCAGCAGCCCGGTTTAGGGAAAAGGCAGGTCCCGTTTCCTCTGAATTATCTCATGGAATTATGGAATGACGGTGTTAACGAATAACAATAACGTTTCGTGGAATCAAGAGAGCGGAACTTGTTTCGATGCTGGTAGATTTGTCTTTGTCGATGGATATTGCTTCTAATCGTAACTGTGGTTGGTTTTCTCGACCACAAGTGTAAATTAAGTCAAGGTTAGCGAGGGTTGGCCAGACGATATTGAACTTCTCCCTACCCCAATTTACTACGGACACGGTGGAGACTGTACGATTATAATATCCATAACGCTGTATCCCAAGCTTCAATTCACCTGAGGTCAAGGAGAACAAACGAAAGCATACTTTCTGGCTGTATTTCAATATTATTTCGTTAAATTTCAATTATGTTCGTGGTGGGAAATCACCAACGATAATTATCAACGTTTACTCGATAACTGTCCTTTACCCAGCGTAAATTTTACTCATTTTGAATGTTGTAGGCTCTAATGGAGGTTTCAAATAAACTGAAAGCTCTGCAATAAGAATTTTCAATCTGATCTGACCCTTAAAAGCTACCTTGTCAACTATTTGATTCTGTTCGATTATTCCCCACTCCATTATTTTGAGTGGGGGAGACATAATTAACCGACACCTAATAATTTGAAGCATTTCTTCCAGAAGGTGACTACGTCTGTGTAATTATATTTGGACAATGACGTAGATTTACCAATTATTTACTGGCTGGCGAGCTACTCACAAGGGTTTTCAAGCACAGAAATAGCAAACCGTCGTTATGATTTAATTAAATCACGGTTATTGAAGGTTGGTAAAAAAAATTAAACTTCTCTCTATTCGAACGTTTTGCTATGTGTATACACCTTCTTCAGGGCTACATTAAAGATGTCACAATGTTAGTCACCGTACTCCTCCGAAACGGCTTTACCGATTTTTACCAAATTGTATATGCGTATTGAGTAGGTCTGAGAATCGGTTACTATATATTTTTCATCCCCCTAAGTGATAAGGGTTGTTCACCCTTAACTTTTTTTCTTACATTTTTGGACGAATTCTTTTTTATTTTTTATAATGTGGCATTAAAAAATACAAACAACCCTAAATTTTTCTTTTTCATCACCAACCCCTATGTTTTTATAGCCATTTTAGTAATTTTACACCATCATCCAGCTCGATAACTGATCAATTATAGTGTTTTTAACTGTACTTCGATTAAAATTTCCATTACCTTATGGCAAATCTAAAATTCTTTTCATGAAAATAAACATCTATTTTCATTATTAAAGCTTAGTGTTACCTATCTTAGATTCCTAAAATTTGGCGCGCCTTTACTGTTGAGTGAAATGCCACACTATGCTGGTGTCACTACATGATTCCCAGCTCGAGCGATGATATTGTGGAATAATCACAAAGCATCAATGACTGATGATTTATTGAATCAACATCGTACACGGTGCAACGATCTAACGATAACATTCAGCGACTCTATGTACAATGAAGATGTATCTGAATTGGTTTTGAATCATGAAGAGATTTTCGGTGTTTGGGTCATTACCTCTTGAAAACCACAATTGACTCGTATTCAAGGCCCGCAGATAACGGTGACCATACTCGCCACTGTTGGTACCTCATGTTTCGATAATCCTTTTCCTATGTGAAAATATTTAAAGCCTTTAATGGACTCCAAATTCCCCATGCTGCTTTGCGACGTGGGTTTCTGGCAAACGGTCAGTCACCCGTAGTCTCCCCCCTAGTACTCTGGGGTTTCCCGGGGTAGTTGTAACCCCGTCCCTGATTGGTTTCTACTATCCCCCTCTCTCTGCTCCCCGCGATTCCCCACTCTAACTTTTCTTCACTTCCCCTCCAAACAAAATTTTCCCGTTTTTGGTTAACGGAGTATGGAGTAAGTTCTCTCCTTAGTTTTTAGTTAAACTCCTTGTTAAACCGACTGACTTTATATCATAGTTATCGAAGTGACTTCATTTTTCTAACTAAGTAGTGGCAAAGCAGCATATTTTGTGATATTGTTGGCTACCCGCGAAACCTCAACTTTGGCAGAAGCGCCCTAAGGTTTTATTCAACAACACCTTTTATTTATTGATTCACTATATCGACGAATACGAATTGAATGATATATTTCCAAACTCGTTCATTGAGCATGTACGCATTAAATTGAAACACAGCCTTCATCAGATCACCTCAACAATTGCTATTGTGGATCTTTGCATTGTCATTACCAACTTATCACTCACTCATATCGGTTAGAATTCGCCATTTAAACTTGAAATACTTTATAGGGCAAAACAACGTTAACCGGGTTAGCTAATAACCCTATACTAACAGTGGCACAATTTGTAGTTGGTACAGTGTAAAATATAAATATAGGTGGTAAAATGATATAAAATATAAAAGTTACGGTTCCTATTGATAATGGTGTTAGATATGAATGAATAATGCAATAGGTACATTATTTATGAATGAGAGATTTTGTACGTGTTTTTGTCCTTACTTAACTTACAATGCCCTCTTGTATCGCCGGAAGGCTTATACAATTCAAAAAATGTATTTCATTCATTTCAACTTACAATGCCATAACTTCTTTAAATGGATCTATCAGACTTCCTCACACCCACGGCCTTAATTTCCCCAGGGGTAAATTGAAATTACTGGAAATTGAAAAGAAGTAACTGTTCCTCAATTTTTCCTTTCACGTTTGCATAACATGTTGGATGTTCGGATAACGAAATTTAAGACAAGCTCTTTTGTATGGCCTATCAGCCGCAGCTTCGTCACTTTTCGTCTCATTTTATTTCATTTCTCCCTCACAAAGGATCAGACGTTTAATCGACCGCGTGTAACGGGCTTGGCTTCAAACGACTTGGGCTGCCACTTGAACAAAGCTCCTTCGAGCACCTCATTTCACCGTACGTTTTTCTTTTCGTTGTATTAATTTTCTTCTCTTTTTCTTTTATCAATTTCTTTCCTTCTTCATTTCCTCTCAGACGCCATTATCCTTTTGGCGTAGGCTCCGTCGAAGAAATGTAAAAAGGGGCTTCACGAGGTTTTTCCTTGTTTGTTCTTTATGTTATTTTACCGATAATGATGTAAATGAGGTAGTATTCTACTGTAATTCACCACTCTCATCAGATTTTATCAGCTTCTTGTTCTGGTGTAGTTACTATCACCCTTGATAAACAAGAATTGGATTCTTCAGGAACGTACAGCGGATACAGCTATAGAGGAAGACCGACCGTGATTCCGTTTGAGTAGGTATTTATTACTGTAAAAACGCTGCAAATTCTTTCACTGGGGTTTATTATTCAATTGGCTTGCGTTCATGATTTGGATTTCTACTAAGCTTTGGAGTGTGCGTGTTTCACAGGTGATAGAGAGCGATTATTGAATTTCAGGAGATACTCATAGAGCACGTAAATCTGTTTTCAACCAAACAACCTATTTGGATTGTTCACTTGATAATATTTGTGTGCCTCCTGAAATTCAATAATCACTCCATCACCTGTGAAACACGCACACTCCAAAGCTTAGTAGAAATTCAAATCGTGAACGCAAGCCAATTGAATAATAAACCCCAGTGAAAGAATTTGCAGCGTTTTTCACAGGTGATAGAGCAATTATTGAATTTTAGGAGGCACACAAATATGATCAACTGATCAATCCAAATAGGTATTTTGGTTAACAACCGATTTACGTGCTATAATAATAATAAACCCCAGTAATAATATTGAATAATATTTACCTATATATTATCAGCGTTTCATGCATATCAGAATGCTTCAACCCGTGTATCGGCTATAAACTACAAGTATCCACATCGGCTATCACTCCAGTATCCACATTCACTACAACTCGACGCTATCGGCATCACTAGGTTACAAACAAACAATAATAAACCAAAAAACGCAAATGTTGGCACCATAAATCGGGACATACATCGAGAATGGTTTGACCTACGGACCTGCGGAGGGGCTCATTCGATTCCTCATGGTATGTTCTTCAAATAGAGAAACATTTAGGCCGCTTCGACTTGTTTTGAAGTTTTTAGGGATTTTACAAAACTTTGACAGCCCTTAAAGGGCACTTTAAATTGAGTGAGAGAGCTGGCTCAAGAATTGGGGCGTCGTCGGACCAAGATGAATTTTTCCTGAAAATTTCAGACCTTTTGCTCCAGCCGTTTGGGAGGCGTACGGCGTACGGCGGACGGACTGAAAAATTTTTATTGCAGATTCGGATTCTACACCCTTTGAAACGTAAATCATGAAATTTTCAGGGGGGGTTAGAATTTTTTTTTTCCAGAGCGATTACAATGGTTTATTATTGAATAATAAACCAAAAGCGTCACGTTAGCAACCATTGTAAGCTGACGCGGCTACTGGAGTTGGTCCCCACACAGCCATTGAGCAATGACTATTGTACTGAGCACCAATCATTGTACATAAATTGTAAAGCATCTCTGAGGCTCATTGAAAGAGATAAACATAAATTGGCTCAGAGAGATAAACTTTCCACTCCACGATTGATTAGAGAGAGGACGGTGGAATTCGAGCTTTTCGATACCAATTGATTTCGTGACGATGTACCAGCTTTCAAGAACTGTTGTCTGTCCTCCAACAAATTGACTGTCATCGATTACGCAAGTGACTGGCCTTGACAATGCGATATATTGTAATAATTATGTATATTCCACAATATAACAACAACAGTAATAACGAAACAGAGAACAACGAGTTGAGTGAATTGATGAATTAAAGCAAGCAGTATTTCAACAAAAACGGGAATACGGGGAAAATGTAAAAGGTATCTCTGATATCTCCAAAGTGTAAGCTACGTGATGTAGTGATTGAAGACTCTGTCTTCACCTCCCAGATACTTGTCAAACCTACAGGTGTACAGGATCTGATGAGTGTCAGTCGCGGATGTGTATTCACCAGCTGATCTGCAAGCAGTGTGAAGAAGATCAAAGCAAAAGCCTCAATGTCGGTAAATCCAGCCAACTAAACTGGCGGATTAACAACCAGAGAGCTTCTCTAAACCAGGATCGGGCACTGCCAATAAACCTGCACGCGAAGACTCATGATCCCACCATCACATTCAATGAACGCTTAGGGGTGAAGTTTTTAAAGAATATGCCACAAAAACCAACGACAGGTTGATGCAACAGTCAGAATGGGCTCATCGGTGGGTACTGGGATCAATGCGAGCTCCTGGTCTCAACCTCAATGATTGAGCAACACATGAAGCCATGTCATGTTTACATAGTGACCAGCATCCAATGCTCTTCCTCGCCCACTACTCAGAAAAACCAATCTCACTTCTAATTTTGACAAAGATTAAATTGGAAATATCAAATTCTTCTTTCCTCTTTTTATCTGTGAAATTCCACTCAAATTGAAATTGTTTGAGGGTATTGAGAGTTCTATAGATCAATACCGAACAATTCATAAATATTGCTTTGAGTGAAAACTATGTGTACGCTATTTCAAAACATACTCGGGAACACAATTTCCAATCTTTATTTTGTTTCAATTCCATGATTTAAAGGGCTACACTAGATTGAATTTGCTTAACACGCAGAGGTTGCCGAAGAAGGGATAAATGCTTTGCCCTTTTGAAATCGGGAACTCGGCTTTCATCCATAATTTATGGGCAACTAAGGGAAAAACGAAAACAAAATCAAATTCATCTTGCGTAAAGTCATTATAGAACGATTTCAATATTTCCTCGAAAAAAAAGAAGCCGATAGCGATCGGGATATTCGAAGGAGGAACGGGCTGATTAGCAACGAAGATTCCGTCGGATCATTACATTATACCTAGCGGACGGGGGTTGGGGGTTTCAGTGGTTTTGTTCCCGTCCAGGGGCCTCTTCTAGTCTCCTCATCTACACATTTAATAACAGGCCTGGGGTGAGTTTCGTGGAACGAGAAACTTCCACGAAATAATGTTTGATCCCGTCCTAAAAATAGAGAGGTCGAGCGAACTGCAAATTATTACACAAAGGTTTATTATTTCTATGAGGATCGCAGGACCACTAGAACTGGACTGTGCAACCAGAGACAATGCTCCCCAGGTACAGTCGAAAACACACGTAGAAATCCAATTCAAATTTAATGAGTTCAAATAAGGCCTTCGGTCCCCAGGCTATTGGTTCAACTCAGGAATCCCGTTGACTGTTGAAGCTTCAGCCCATTTGTCAAATGGTGAGTTAAGGGATGATGTTACAGCAACCAGATTCTCATTCGATTCTGATGAACTGATTTCTATCTGAATCAAACAACAAACGCTTTGAATTATAGCACTTGGATTTATTTCTTCCAGATAGCCCTTATATTCAAACCACTGAACTGCAAACACTTATTAAACGGAATATGTGGTCATTATCTGAATATCAATTAATACGTACCATTACGAGGGAACGGATGCAAGTGTTAAACCTGCCAAAAACTAACTAAAAACGTAGTCAATGGTACATTATCTCCATCTTTGGTCTTGCCCACTGAAAATCCAATAAAAAGAGCGATATGTACATTTCAGCACGTTAGATAAATTAGGGAATTCAGAAGGGAATTCAGCTGATCTGCTGGATTTTAACGCTTATATATATGTGAATGTGTGCGTGTGTGTGTGTGCCTATGGGCTAGTCTTTGGCAGGCTTGGTTTCGTCAGACAGCAGATGTGAGGTGGTGGAATGGTATAGTAGCCCCTTCCATTGAGGTTGATGCGGTAATAATGCTCCGCCACGCTCAGAGGATGAACCACACGCTTGAAAACGTCTGATTCATCTCCCAAGGCGAAGGATTCTAAAATCGGGAAGGGCCAACTAACCATATCCATCACAGAGTCACTGGTGTGCTTATCTGCTGAGTTTACTGCTGCCCTGCATGATTCAGAGGATGGTAAAGAACTCCGGCAGAGCTCTGAATCCCCCATTTCCTCCCAAAGGGTGGAGTGGGGTTTGGAGGGCATTGGGGCTCACGATTACCGACATTTTCATGCCCTCCGGGTGGCTATACAAGCCACTGTGGTGAGGTGGCCAAGAATTAGTCGTAGGGCAGTAGGTACCCTCTGCCAAGACCATCGGGGTAAAAATGAAAACCTGTACCATGTGGCGCAGCAGTGTCCATGAACTCATAGTGGTCATATTCTCCATCATGATGCGGTTGCCAAGCAGATAGCAGGTGCATTGTCATCCAGTTTCTGGGAATTGGACAGAGAGAAAGAGAGACTGCATAATATGCCAAGTGACCGGGCATGAAGCCAGATATCCACACCATCAATCATGATGGGTCTCCCATAATCTGGGATGTATAAGTTGTCTGTGACAGCTTACATAGAGCAGACCTGGAGAGCTAAGAAGAGTGAATATGATAGAAACGATCTGAGCTAAATGGAGTGGCACCTAACAACATCAAGGTTATGGCTGCAACTGTGCCATGGTGCATAGTGTGGGGCAGGAAAAGTGCTACAGTTACTCGAGTTAGGTATCTCCATCCTCGTCATCCGGAGCTCTTACTTAAACAGGTGGTCATTCTGTAGATGCATCCCTCTCTTCCTCCTCCATCAGCCTCCATTTTCCAAATCCCCGGTCCGAAGTCGGGTGAAATGGGCGTCCTCGCCAGTTTTATTTTGTTTAGTTTTTTCGTTTTTATTTAATAGTGTTCTCTCTCCACATTTGTGGGGATAGTTAAAAAAAATGTGCTAGTGTTTGTATGTAAGTACGTCCTCGAGGTACAAGGTGAGATGTCAGGGGATTTTGTCATTGGGTGCGGAGTATGCAAAAGGAATCTTCTGTCGCCACTTTTTTTACCTGGTCGTGGATTTTCTCACAAACTGAAACGGTTCGATATTGCCCCTGGGGTGCGAGTCATTGCCATTTGCCAATGGTGTTATAATAGTCGCAAAACCCGTGATTATTCTCAACTCATTTGCTGAGCAGCTAGCCTGGTGTGGTTTGGTGGTTAACACAGCTCAATCTGCTTGGTCGCGTCGGATCGCCAGCATAAGGTTAAGGTAGTGGATGAAGAGTGCTTTGTCCTATGACAAACTTCCATCCCTGCCCGATCCTTGATAGAGGTGTGGGTACCTTGGGGTGGACTTGGTCTGCCACCCATAGAAAATAGAATACAGAGAAGGGGCAGAGACGCCCGCCGGCAGTGAAGGGAATGGCACCAGGCCCTCTACCCCACTCTACGCACCCTTCTCGATTTCAGCACTGTTGACATTTAAAGGGCAAAAATGAATAATAAAATAACTGGTGTGTGGATTAAGGGCTAGTCTTTGAATGGAATCATTGGTTTTTTTTCATAAACTTCATGAAGGTCTGGTAGTACAAAACATCTGACCAATTGCTTTGATGTGAAATGTTTTCGCCTCTTCTCAGGCTTTATCAAAAACATTTTGGTCTTGTATTGCACCTCCTGTTAATTCTTTCCCGGTCTGGTAAATATTCACGGAAATATGTAACATATCTAGCAACAAAAAGACCTTTTCCATTGGTGTTAATATTTTTTTCAATAGCTTCTAGACACGCTTCTGCACGCTCAACTGTAAATTTTGTGTTACCACAGTTTTCGTACCTGAAATTCAAGAATTTGATACTATGATATGGAATATAATTTTAATAATTACAATAATGATAACAAGAATAATAATTATAATAATTTTATTTAATGTATTCTCCAAATAACTTTGAGATTATTCATTTTTATAATCATCTTATGTAGTATTTCCAAATCAAAGTTGACTGGAAATCTATTTGAAAAATTGATGGGAAATGAAGTTCAAAATTGAAACATTTATTTTTCATCAGGAATGTCGGAACATCTACTCAATTAAAATTGTAGCTTCAAAAATTTTTGACGGATCTAATTTTCGCAGTTATTCTATCAATTTAAATAGGGTTTTCTATACGTTTTACGCATTCACGTTTTTCCCAGGCTCATCTATCCATGTCTAACTTAGGATGGTTTGATGATGAAGGACATCTTTATTCGTCGTTTCTCTGATGAGACTTATCCTTTAATATGAGTCTTTTTCAAGACAGGATTTTCTATGCCAATGCTTTGTCAATGGTGAAACAAGACAATTTATGAGAACTTTGGCGAAGATTGTAAGTATGTACATCACATCAACGAAGACTTCATGGATGTCCAAATATGGAAGACAATTGTTATGAAAGAAGACTTATGTCAGTTTGCAAGAATTAATGATTAATCATAATTAAAGAAGAAACCTTGGCTGGCATGTAAAATGTAGAAGTATTCTTGCGATTTTTGTTTTTGAATGTCCAGAAAACCATTCCCATTATGTAGATTCAAACACCTTTGTTTTAAAAGTTCCTCAATTAGGTGAAAACATTCATTTTTACACTTTTCAATGTTTTAAAACAAATATATGAGTTCAATATATTTTCCCAACTTTCTAGTGACGGTATTACTAATCTCAACAGCTGGGGAAAGTAAGTTTTACAATGTACCGGGCCAACATTCTAGTTACCTTAGTGAATAGTTCTTCTAAACAATCTAGTCATTGAAGATCAAATTAATATTTTCTGTCAAGATTTCTTAAGGTGGCGGTAGCTCAATGTATTCGACAATAACTTTCTGCACAAACATTTTTTGTAGTTACGCCAACCATTTTTTAGGCCATTGCAATAGCTCTATTTTCTAAGAAAATCTGGTGAAATTTAAAATAAGACGGGACAAACTTACGTCATGAACAAACTTCATGGTGTAGTTTTGACAGCCACCATGATGTACTAACTTGGTTATAGCTAACTGAATAATTATCAAATACAACCAAATTAGCATACCATGGCTGACAGTGCTTACATTTATATTTCAAATTTATTGACATAAAAAAAAAAAACTCGTATATTGGAGGTTTCAAATTCTCTCATTTCACGGCTACTATCCATTTTTTTTTCTTTTATTTTCATCTGAATGAAATCTGTCAACAATGATAATTCAAGTGAGGGGTTGTTATGGAGTAACTGGGCTGCCACTTCTTCGCTAATTAATCAATTTGTATGCAGATTATAATCATCAGATAGACACTTATTTGTGGAGATTATTTAAATTTGGTGCAACCGAAAGCATAATAAAGTTCTCGTGCAAACCAATAATCACTTATAATAGTGAAACTAAACGAAAGAAACGAAATTATGAACACTTAGCAAGTAAATACAACCGGGAGTTTTGAGCAAACTATTTAGCGATCTCGCTTGGAAACAAAGTAAATTCACCATTCTCCACTTTCCTCAGTGCACCAACGCTTCCTGGTGGACGGGGGCCTCCCCCTCCAAGTTGTGCTTCCATCAGACTGTCCTCTCAGTGATCTGCCAGCCGGCCGCCAGCTTGGAGCCTGTCCTTCATTGCAATCAGGTAAATAGTAACCTCATATGTGTCAAAATGACACCCGAATGCAATATTGTAGGTAAAGCGTAGTATTTTTGACACCACGACTCAATTGCACGCCATAATATGATTCCAACCTGACACCCAATTGTATTGTTTGCCGCTAGCATAGATCCAAAATGACACCACAAAGGCTTTCTGTTTACTTTAATTTTTGATCTCATTTGAAGAAGTTCATTAGGTATTTCATTTGTTCTACTCGTACTAGATCTACTCGTATTATAACTTTTTGTGGTAGTTGATTAATATTTCAATGCTCTGATACGTACCTAGAAGATATAATATATCTTATATATTATCGGTATATTATACCGTCCTGCAATAAAAAAAATGTGACTGATTGGAAACTGTGTACCAACTTGTTCTAGTATATAAGTTGAAGCAAGAATTTATTATGCCAAATATTTTTCATTTTCTTTTTATAGTTATTTTATAAAATAAAATATAGGTAATTCTACATTTATAATAAATTTTGATATTTTATATAATTACCATTATTTTAAGGTTTGAGGGAAATTACCTATGTATAAATTATATTGTTTTGTACTAATAGACTTCAGTCAGCCAAAATGTTAGATGTGATTTTGAAAAACAAGTTACCCTCATTCATTACCTATTATTTTTAATAATAATAAATAAAAACTACATTATCCACTTGGTTTATGTTTTTTTATCCTTTCTCTGACAAATCGTGGTAAAAGAAGAGAAAAACAAGCAATATTATGTCAAGTGTCATTTTGACACCAACCGAATACAATAAGAGGATAAGTAATACCGAATCCATCAAATTTCCGTTGAAAAAAACACCCGAAAGAAGAACCCGAGCTAGTTGCTAGCTATTCCTTCAGTGACCGTTTTGATCCAATTATTTTCATCAAAAAGTCCTGCGGTGTTTTGAGATGTTCTTTTACGACTGTCGTCGATTCCATTGTTTCCCATTTGAATCGTTCCTCGAATCTCCATATGGTCGTGTGGTGATGGCCTGACCATGATATTTTGCTGGTCCAATTACAGAAACCAGGCACTGTATGTGGTCGCTGCAACAATCATCTGAAGAACCAAACAACAAAAAATCAATGCAAAACGTACAAGCGATGCTATTGAGTTTTCTGTAAGTATTCACACAAATTTCCAGGGTTAACTCGATAAGTTCTGTAGTGTGGAGCCACTTACTGTTGTAAACAATGTGTAATCCAGTGTGAATAGTTTAAAAACGGTGAAACTCAATCTTGGCTTAGTCTTGAGGTACACTGTCAATTTCCGCTGAAATCGAAAAGAACACCATAGTTCATGTAAAATTCAAGACATAATACCTATTGTAGTATTTCGACCATTTTTATAGGGTAAGCAGTTATTAACTTACATTCGCTCTGTGTTCACGATTTTGGAGCACCGTTCGGAATAGCATCTCACGGAAGTCATTGTCCTGCGAATAAAATTTAAATGACATGATTGAAACAATTGGAATGTTGATGAGGATCTGAACCAATCACGAATTAACTCGAAGAACAACTTCTTTCTTAACAATCAGGCTATTGTAAGAAAAATATTGGGAAATAGAAGATAAATTACTTACAGCTTTACGATAATTTTCACAGCACACCACAATCAGGACTACGAGGCTAAGATACTCGATTGTGAGTATAGTGTTGGGCACAGAGACGTATGCATAATGAGCTACCAAGAGATAAACGTAAAAAATGAGGCGAGATGTACAACCGACTATCTGTAGAAATATTTGAAATGAATAAAATTGCACGATGACCAGCGCGGTTTCAGAGTTTTCGTCGTGAGCTCTGGTCGCAACCAGCGGACTCGTCCGAAGTTTGTGGCAACAAATGGGAATTTCTCGCTTCAGATCGGTGATAGTGTACAGGAACTGAGTTACAATTAGTTGCTCAGAGAGTGTAACGTATACGAACGGAATTGATTCGGCAATGCTGGTATTGGAGTTGTAAACTATCGTGGTGATAGCGGGGATGAAGCACAGTGACAAATGAAAAGCGTGCACAAACGAGATGGGCGTGAGTGAGACAGTTCTCAACACAAAGTCGGCTTTTTGATGAAAAACTGCGCGCCATAGATGGACGAGTGGAGCAAAAAAATGAGATGTGAACAGAACAAAATTCACATCCATGTACAGAATATTTATAGAAGATATATGTACTTTTCGAACAACAGACAACATCTGACTTAAAGATGAAATTACGCTAATTAAGGTTGTGGCACATGAATAAATCAACCACATCCTTGAAACGTTGTGAGGAACCCATGGAAATGTCCCAAAAACTTTACAGGCACCAAAATATAATTCATGCAGTTTCATAGTTGATAGCCCCAGCGCACTCGAACTACTAAAGTAGTTGGAAGTTTGTTTTACAAACTTCGCAGGTTCCCATTAGATAATTGAATTTATCTTATTTATTATTTATTTTACCACAAGTATTCATGGACGATGAAGTAACGCTTTCAAGTTGTTTTGAAGATTAATCAACCTTATTGAAGGGGAATGTTTGTCTTCGATACCCCCTCCAGAACTGATAGGAGCTTCATAAACGTATTTTTGTTTTATTAATTTCAATAATGAATCTTTGTACAAGACCAAGAAAAAACGCTTTCACTTGTGAAACACGCACACTCCAAAGCTTAGCAGAAATTCAAATCATGAACGCAAGCCAATTGAATATTAAACCCCAGTGAACGAATTCGCAGCGTTTCATGCATATCAGAATGCTTCAACCCGTGTATCGGCTACAAAGCCATTTAGGAGTTCACTCCAGTATTCACATCACTACATCACTAGGTTACTGATATCAAAACAAAAACAATAATAAACCAAAATAACGGAAATGTTGGCACCATAAATCGGGAATCGTTTGACCTACGGACCTGAGGAAGGGCTCATTCGATTCCTCGTGGAAAGTTCTTCAAAAAGAGTCCAAATGTAGGGCGCCTTGACTTTTTTTCAAGGTTTTTAGTGATTTCACAAAACTTTGACAACCCTTAAAGGGCACTTTAAATTAAGTGGCTCAAGAATTGGGGCGTCGTCGGACCAACATGGATTTTTCCTGAAAATTTCAGCTGTGTTGGTTCAGCCGTCAGGTTTTGATCGCTCGTCGCGACCTGACGAGAGGTGACTGAACGAAGATTTGATCTTGACGGTACCGCGCCCCTGAGTGGGAATCACCCCGTATGGTTTCCATCGAAGCAATCTTGACGCGACCGTCTCCGAACGTGATCTGACGTTACCGTTACCGCTAGTGAGAATCCAGCTTTAAAGGTTAAACGAATAAGGTTGATTAATATTCAAAACAACTTGAAACTCCGAGGCTTCTAGTTTCTTAAAGCGTTATCTCATCGTCCATGAATACTTGTGGTATCAATAAATAATCAATATGATAAATTCAATTATCTAATGGGAACCAGCGAAGTTTGTAAACAAACTTCCAACTACTTTAGTAGTTCGAGTGCGCTGGGGCTATCAACTATGAAACTGGATGCATTATATTTTGGTGCCTGTAAAATTTTTGGGACATTTCCATGGGTTCCTCACAACGTTTCAAAGATGTGGTTGATTTACTCATGTGCCACAACCCTAATTAGCGTCATTTCAACTTTAAGTCAGATGTTGTCTTTTGCTCGCCGAATACCTGTATCTTCTATAAATATTCTGTACATGAATGTGAATTATGTTTTGTTCACATCTCATTTTTTCGTCCCACTCGTCCATCTATGGCGCACAGTTTTTCATCAAAAAGCCGATTTTGTGTTGAGAACTGTCTCACTCACGCCCATCTCGTTTGTGCACGCTTTTCATTTGTCACTGTGTTTCATCCCCGTTATCACCGCGGTAGTTTTCTACCCCAAAACCAGCATTGCCGAATCAATTCCGTTCGTATACATTACATTCTCCGAACAACTAATCGTAACGCAGTTCCTGTACACTATCATCGATCTGAAGCGAGAAATTCATATTTGTTGCCACAAACTTCGGACGAGTCCGCTGGTTGCGACCAGAGCTCACGACGAAAACTCTGAAACCGCGCTGGTCATCGTGCAATTTTATTCATTTCAAATATTTCTACAGATAGTCGGTTGTACATCTCGCCTCATTCTTTACGTTTATCTCTTGGTAGCTCTTGATGAACAGTTGTCTATACGCTACACTATATTCGTAATCGAGTATCTTAGCCTCGTGGTCCTGATTGTGGTGTGCTGTGAAAATTATCGTAAAGCTGTAAGTAATGTCAATTTTATTTCTTAATTATTCTGTCACAATAGTCTGATTGCTCAGGAAGAAGTTGTTCTTCGAGTTAATTCGTGATTGGTTCAGATCCTCAACAACATTCCAATTGTTTCAATCACGTCATTTTAATTTTATTCGCAGGACAATGATTTCCGTGAGATGCTATTCCGAACGGTGCTCCAAAATCGTGAACACAGAGCGAATGTAAGTTAATAACTGCTTACCCTATAAAAATGGTCGAAATACTACAATAGGTATTATGTCTTGAATTTTACATGAACTATGGTGTTCTTTTCGATTTCAGCGGAAATTGACAGTGTACCTCAAGACCAAGCCAAGATTGAGTTTCACTGTTTTCAAAGTATTCACACTGGATTACACATTGTTTACAACAGTAAGTGCCTCCACGCTCCAGAACTTATCGGGTTAACCCTGGAAATTTGTGTGGATACTTACAGAAAACTCAATAGCATCGCTTGTACGTTTTGCATTGATTTTTTGTTGTTTGGTTCTTCAGATGATTGTTGCAGCGACCACATACAGTGCCTGGTTTCTGTAATTGAACCAGCAAAATATCATGGTCAGGCCATCACCACACGACCATATGGAGATTCGAGGAACGATTCAAATGGGAAACAATGGAATCGACGACAGTCGTAAAAGAACATCTCAAAACACCGCAGGACTTTTTGATGAAAATAATTGGATCAAAACGGTCACTGAAGGAATAGCTAGCAACTAGCTCGGGTTCTTCTTTCGGGTGTTTTTTTCAACGGAAATTTGAATTGAGCGATATTAAGTTTCCCTACCGTTTACAAGAACAGCGGAGAAAAGGTCCAGTCATGCAGCATGAGCGTATGAGCGAATTATCCAAAACTGTCATAATACATTTATATTAAAGTGAGAGGAAATTTCAGCAATGTGGTGTGCAAACAAGTTCTAACTATAAATGTTTTTGTAGAAAAGCATGTTATAAAAATTGTATTCCATTTGAACGAAGAATTTGAATTTTTAGTAGTCTAATTCACTTCATTTGCACATTTTAATGAAATTTAAAAACGATGTTCAGCATAAATATGAGCTTCAATTTAAATGACCTGTTTCTCGTTGATGAAATTTGTTTGGGTAATATTATGTTAAAAAATATAAATGTTTGATGGTTTTTTTAGTGATTTCATTTTTGTATAATTATTGAAGTTTGACCAATTTAATGGGTTCAAGAAGTGTTGCCCAGCAACCTCTATGCTTGATTACTTCCGCGGCTCGTCAAATCGAAAGGGACCCGAGGCGTTGTGAGAGACGATACGGATTAGAACTTCGTTACTACAAAAAAAAAAAAAACGTCTTTTGGCCTTTTACAACTTTGACGAGGGACGAGAAAAGGATGATAGAGGGCGACCTACCATTAAAATAAGAAGTAAGCGCCTAAACAAAAAGTCACATACGTTGTATTACGTGATCGTTACATGATCGGAGATTGAATGAGGATGATCTTGGTTTTTTTCCTCTAAACAACGGTTCGAAAGTTGATTAGGAGTATTGTTAGAAGTGATGGAGTTGTGAAGACCACATGCTGAGGATATGAAACGAAGACTGAGCGATCTCTTATGAGATAATTGACGTAGGTTCCCTTTGAACGGGGTATTCTGAGCATCACGATCTTTCAAAAGCCAGTGGTTTCGTGTTGAGATCAAGCTTTTTCCGTGTACAGCTGAGAAATGAGCTCAGGCACGTAGGTACTCGAAAATTCTTAAAACTGCAGTAAGGAAACACCATAACGTATTACGTGAAACAAAACTGAGAAATGTTAGATACTGCACTTGTAGAAGTTAACTTGTCATTTGAATTTGAGGTTTTCGCATGCTTAGTTGTTAGCGATTGCCTACTAAATTCCTTCAACTATGGGAAATATAATTTAAGAATACAATTTCAAGTCCGAATTTCAGAAAACAATAATATTATTCATCAAACGTATGTTCAGTTGAATGAACAAATTAATATGATAAGGTGGAGGTATATAGGAGGTGATCAACTTTGTATAGGGAATTTCGCAATATTTAGCTCGATTCGCTGCCTCTAACCACTTTAGCCATTCTTGCTGTTCTGATATGGGTTTGTCCCGTTCATTCTATTCCAGGGTTGCTCAAACGGTCGATCGTGATCTCGGAAAGAAACATTTTTTTAATATTTAATAACTAGTAGGTATTTAGTAACTAAACCACAAAAATGTATTACGTAATAACACTGCTTGCGGCAGAAGGCGGCTTTATCAAAGGAACGCGCGGTACTTGTCAAAGAAAAGCCGCGTTGTTTCTAGACTAGACTAGACTATACTAGACCAAATTGGGCTGTCTGATTTGGCATTTTTGACTGACATCAGAATGCACTTAAACACCATCAACTTGGAGCTTCAAAGTAAAGGAAAAACTATTATTCAGATAATTAGCGCAGTAAACACATTCAAAAGTAAATTGCAACTTATGATAGATCAACTGAAAAGAAAGGATGTGAAACATTTTCCGTCTTTGAAAGCAAGGATTCCTCAGTCGAATTATGATACGTATGAGGCTGAATTATCAAATATTTTGGGACAATTCGAAATGCGTTTTTATGATTGCAGTAAATTGGTAAATATAGCATCATTTATGAGTTATCCTTTTTCATGTAAAAACATTGAGGAATTAGCTATTGAAGTAGCAAGTCAGTTTAATATAAACTTATGTTGTGTTGAAAATGAGTTGGTGCAGATTATATCAGATATAAATCTCAAAGCTACAGCATCTGATACAAATTTCTGGTGTTTTATATCTGAAGATAAATATCCGAATCTAAGACAAATCGCCCTTCAACTGACGGCAATGTTTGGGTCAACTTACTTGTGCGAGTCTGCATTTTCTGAAATGAAGATAATTAAATCAAAATATCGCAATCGACTAACTGACGATCGTATGTCATCATGCTTGCGGTTAGCAGTCATTGGTTACGCACCATCTTATGAAAAGTGTGCTGAAGTAAATGCACTGCCACGCTTCAACATCCAAAGTCACTCCTTAGTTAAGTTTAACACCATATGTAACTCAGCGAATAAACTTTGAATAACTAGGAGTTTTGGTTTATTATTCAATAATAAACCATGGTAATCGCTCTTGAAAAAAAAGTTCTAACCCCCCCTGAAAATTTCATGGTTTACGTTTCAAAGGGTGTAGAATCCGAATCTGCAATAAAAAATTTTCCGTCCGTCCGACGTACGCACGATTTTTCCCAAACGGCTGGAGCAAAAAATCTGAAATTTTCAGGAACAATCAATATTGGTCCGACAACGCCCCAATTCATTAGCCAGCACTCTCACTTAATTTAAAGTGCCCTTTAAGGGTTGTCAAAGTTTTGTAAACCTCAAAAAAAGTGAAGGCGGCCTAAATTTGGACTTTTTTTGAAGAACTTTCCATGAGGAATCGAATGAGCCCTTCCCCAGGTCCGTAGCTCAAACCATTCCCGATGTATGGCCAACGATTTATGGTGAGCGTTATTTTGGTTTATTATTGTTTTTGTTTTGATCGCAGTAACCTAGTGATGTAGTGATGTAGTAATGTGGATACTGGAGTGAACTCCTAAGAGGCTTTGTAGCCGATACACGGGTTGAAGCATTCTGATATGCATGAAAAGCTGCAAATTCTTTCACTGGGGTTTATTATTCAATTGGCTTGCGTTCATGATTTTAATTTCTACTAAGCTTTGGAGTGTGCGTGTTTCACAAGTGATTGAGCGATTATTGAATTTCAGGAGGCACACAAATATGATCAACTGATCAATCCAAATAGGTATTTTTTTAGAACCGATTTACGTGCTCTATGCATATCTCCTGAAATTCAATAATCGCTCTATCACCTGTGAAACACGAACACTCCAAAGCTCAGTAGAAACTCAAATCATGAATGCCAATTGAATAATATACCCCAGTGAAAGAATTTGCAGCGTTTTTTCATTGATATTGTAGAGAAGAACTTAAGTAAAGCTAACCCAAACCTTGACCAAAATAATGTAAATTTTGCGGAAAGCCAATATCTATATATGCTCAGGTACATCCTACCTAGGTAGAAAGGGTGTATCGTGTATGTACGACAACCCTGCATCACACATACTTGCAGCAGACAGGTTGTCCGAGCGAGCTAAGGCATCAGTCATTTGGCCTTTCTGTGGGAGTGCTGATTTGCCCGGTTCGAATCCGGCTTGCACCAATGATTAGGGCCAAAATCCTATTAAGTGCTGTATACCTGTCCTGTCGTTAGACAGTTCACCTCTGATCTCGATGTCACGTGAATCCAAATCGCTCCCAACCCAGGGGCGTGAGGCAATGGGAAGCCACGAGCGAAATCGACAGACCTAGCTCCGATCCTCTATAGAGGACGGCTGGCGACGTCCGCGACACCTCCAGGTAGTGGGACGAAAATCCAAGGTGAAATTCCTTGTTTACTTTACTTTACTACTTGCAGGCTCTCGGAGTCGATCGTAAGTAGTCTAAAAATATTGAGGTAGATCGCCAGCAATTTGAGCACCCCTGTCTTAGAGTTTCACTCGCTCAATTTTCGGTGAAAGTGGGCCTAAATCAGTTTCACACTTTTGACAGTATTTGGTGGCTCCTCGACCTCCATGCAGCGGTCCATAAACCGGATGTTTACCTTCGAAGATGTCGGTGTTTCGTGAATCGTGAATCGGGAGAAGAGTTACGCGTGACTTCGACCCAGTGAGAGGCGTCATGTAGGTACGAGGGGATCTAGTTCGGAAACGCGATATGGTCCCGAGGGCGGGTCGAGAGCTTCTGTATCACGTTCACGTCGAAATGATCCGGCGGCCCCGTGTGAAACCTCCCGATTGCCACCTACCATAAAGTGGAGATCGAAATAGTGAAAATGTCAACACGATATCCCTGTGCCCTCCTGACTCACAGAGAGATCTAGGTAAATACCCTGTCACGGATAGACTGTCACGAACCAAGGTTTTCAGTGTGAGTCAGCCGCCATAGAGACTTCACGGGTTCCGAATTGTACTCGGCGTAAAGCAACGAATGAAAGATTTTTTTCAAGCCTTGAAAGTAAAACACGCTGTATTATACGGCGGTTTATTATTTCCTGTCGAATTAATCACCGATGTAAGTATTTGGGCGCATTCTGTGACACATCATCTGCACTCACACTTTGCAATTTTAGGTGCCATTAAAAAAAGCTCCGTTTACATTTCTGCACGGAAAATGAATTAGGAACGAAATTAGCCACAAGTGCGATTCAGCTCATCACTGTGCCTCCATACTTGCGATTGACCCCTAGATGTCCCAAAGACTCCGTTAACTGCATGAACACCAAGTTTTACTAGCTTTGTTTGTGTACGAATCAAATGCCGACATAAAATACATACAATGGTGCAATATACCCTGCATGGACAAAATGTAGAAATCCACAAATAGAAAATTTGAAATTTAGCTAGATAGTTATCATGTTAACATGAAACAACTATCTACGCTTCAGGTGTCCAGGATTATACAGCGCAGGTTTTGAAAAACATTTCACAATGAATTTTTTGAAACATAATTCCATTTAGATTATATCAAGTGGTTCGATCCTCACATGGTACATTCGTACAGATATCAGACCTCGGGAACTGGTATAGAACATATCGTGGGGTTCCGAGTAAAAGTGACCAAGTAACATTTGCAAAATTTTACAGGGGAGCGATCTGAAGTTTCACCTATTTCCTTCTTACGAACACTGGTTGTGTGATGTCTCATCCGACTATGTTTCGATTTTTCTTTATCCTGTAGGTAGTTAGCTAGTGCCCGCCTATGATATCGTGCTTCAAAATTCACTTCAGATTCAATAAGAGCTGTTTATTCGGAAAACTCTATTTGATCATTTTTACCTGCCTGGAGTTTCGAACTTTAATCATTTGGTCAATTCAATTCTTCGAAAATCAGTCGCATAGTTACATGAAATTGAGAGATTGAATAGTTTTTTCGTTAATTTATCGTGTTGCCAAGCATCTAAACAACAATGACATACCTATTTCTGTTAGAGAAGGTTATCCATTACCTATCACTGTAATTGGTCATTTTCACCTGCCCACTATACAATCTTACAAATCTTACACAGTAAAAATGATTAAATGGCAATTGATAACATTTACATGCAACAGCGAGAGTACATTTATAATCCATTTCGTGTTTTGTGGTTGAGTTCAAATGCCATTTGGTCACATAAAACTCTTTGGGTCAGGCAGGTAAAATTTATTTTCAAGTATTTCTTGCACATCAGTTTGAAGATAACGTTCTTAGCAACAACACACAGTAGACAACGTTCCTTAGTACCGGAATGACAAAAAAAGCTCATTTTGAAAAAAATGTTACTTGGTCACTTTTACCCGGAACCCCACGATATGGTATAGAAAATAAAAATGTCTGGGCAGTTTCTTTGATAAACTAAAATACCCTAGTCAAATACCCTTTACAAAAATGTAAAGAGAAAATTCGAGCACTGTCATTGTCATTTATACATTTTTCCGATATAAAAACGAACGATATTTACATTAATTAATATTTTCATCATTATTTACGTTCTACCTAGTGATGCAATATATTTTTGAATGTTGTCTCCTTAAAAACTGTTTGAATCAACTTCCACCCCCCCCCCCCCCAAATAATTTCAATGAGCGTAGTCTGCGTCATAGCCCCCCCCCCCCCCCCTTTGGGCACTCCTGCCCTAGTTCTATTCGAGTAAGTTCTTGAAAATTTACTCTTAACGGTTTGTTCTTGAGGTATCTCGTGCTTTATGTTGCACTTTTTCAGTCTTTTTAGGTATAAGGAGCAGTCTTCAATTTCTTTCCCTTTTTTGTTGAGACTTTTTGCTGGATTTTTCCATGAATTTCGCTTTGCTTCGCCGTTTTTGAGCGCGGATACGAGATTTTCAGAAATTGTACTGTACCCAAGTTGTACCCATTTTCTGTGAACCTTTAACAGAAAAACGAGCAATCTTGCTTGTGCAGCCACAATTCACTTGTCGATATCTGATGTAAGCTTGTCCCCTTTCTCTAATCGCTTTATCCCATTCGCCTTCCATTTAGATAATTCCGAAATCCTTTGTTTGCCTTTTTTGGTGCAGAATTATCAGCATTAGCCAATAACACCACGAACCATAAACACACCAGCATTCTGAGAATGGGTAGTACCTGGCGCAGCATCAATAAAAATTTGAGTGTAATCCGGAATAGGAAAATTATTATTAAGATCGAGGATGTCGAACACATCAAAGTTAGGAATGCTGGAGAGAGGACGTAAGCACAGTGTGCTGGGGAATATGAACGTATAAATCAACCCTGGGGTTCACGAATCCCAGGGGGAACATATCAAATGTCGTTTTGCATAACTGAAAAAATAATATCATGACCATGATGTTTATTAGTGTAAATGGAGATACCTAAGCCAAACTTTGTTCAAAAAAAGAATTAGCTTTTGGAAAACCCCGTGTCACCGAAAGATAATTTTTTGTACAATTTTTTGGGATTTCGTTGAATTAATTCACATTAACTAATTGTTTTCTGCATCAATAAACTAATATTTAAAAAACGGGACAGTAGACCTCTGCAGCTAGATTATTTAACTGATTAATTTTACACATTTAAGTACCGAAGATGAAAAATTGCCTATGCAACCTACAAATATGGGATTCTAGCTCAAAGGAGGGGAGCTAGTAAACAGAGATGAAAGCTACGGCTGGGGGGGGGGGGCTAACAAGGGTTTACGTGAGCGCATTCTGTGTTCATAAACGGTACTTACTAAGCCTAACCAACTCCCTGGAAAAATCTGTAGATTCAACCAGAGCGCCGGAGAGGCTAGTGCTTACCAAGGTGGCAGGTACACGAATGACCCCCTCGGGCGGACGGAAAAGTGGTGATGCCGGGATAACAAAGGGCGGAAGGAGCCCACACGAAGGTTAGTTGAAGGAGTGTTGATTGGGGGGGGGGGGGGGGGGAACTGTCGGGTCGGTCGTTAAGAACTGGATTGTACTCCTGTTAATTATTTAAATGATAATAATATTACGAATATTGAATACTCTTACGGGCGAAAGAAACGAGCAGGAGGAGGGCAACAGTTCTCACATGAGTTGAATTAGGTTGTGTTGTGAATCAAATTTGATAAGGCGGTGTTGGTTCAATGCGATTTTCATCTCTTCCTAGCCCTCTAATCATTTTGCCATGGGCATCATGCGATCGGGCATGGAAAAATCTAATAGGTAGGCACTTTAACTCATTTTGGCAAAAAAAATGAGTTAGGTGGTGTTAGAATAATCGCGACGATGTTCAAAATCTGTAGTCACTTCCCGTAGATTTACTTAAACATGACAGTAGGTATTCTTAAACTAATTATTATACCCCACTTTTTAAACAATTACCTCCTGTATCACCTCGTAAAACCGTAAACTGTACCGTCAAGGGCCATTCTCACGTACAACCACTTTCCGACGTCATTTACATGTTAACGTTCGAATTATCCACGACGCCAGAGAAAAGCAGGCATAACTTTCCAACATTATGTTTATCTTTGAAAGTAATAAAACGAAAGAAAAAGAGAAGAAATAACCCGTTTCAACGAAGTACCGTCGAATATAAATTAAGTTCCCCAGAGTAAACAAACAATAAGCCTATGATTTATGGTGGAAAAAACCTCCCGGTTATAACGGGCCCGCTCGGATTTATTTCTGTTTTTAAAAGTCTTCATTTTTATTTTAAAAAGTTCAAGTTATACCGTTGATTTAAGGGGAGTTGACCGGGTTTTTGGTGGGGAACGGAGGAAATAGGTTGGTAGGTACTTGGACGCGGACGGTTTTTATCGACGCTTTCACACGGAGGCCCTGATAGTTTTCAAGTCGCCTAAACATGTCATAACCGTTAAGAAACTATTATCGGGGGATCCTGGTAGGATGATGGAGGAGGGCATCGGATTCATGAGTCTTCATAGAGGCGATCATTCATTTTTTTCGGAGGAATATTGATAAGACGTGACAAATTATGTCAAGGTGGTGTTGAGATTACGATCAAGTAAAAACAACGAGGTGGTTCACGTTACCCTCTTCCGATCTACAGGATGTGTTTCGGACTTCAAAAACAACAAGCCAGGTATATGTGAAATGTGTACAACACAATTGGCAATAAATCTTCCATTTTCACAATAAATCGATGTTTGAGCACCAATTTCCGATTTTTTACAATCGATTTTCATGGGTCGATTTTAATGGACTATCGATTTTTGTGAGGTTAAATCAAGTTTTCATGAATGGCAAGTTGAGGAATGTTAGCAACATCGGGAGCAAAACATCCATGACATGAATTCCATGTTCACGTCGGATATCAAACATCCATGAGCAACGCTACTAAATGCTTACAAGTAATTGGCCTTTTTTAATCAATAGCTGGTGAATGGCTCTCTATTATCGGGACCAAAAATTATTTATTATTTTAAAACTTCGGAACGTGGTAATTGGCCGGATAATCGTTAAGTTGTAGAGGTGGGCGAAAGCTCGTTTGGGCACGATCTATTGTTAGCGTGCCAATTGATTTTGATGCTACTGAAAAGGTACTCCAGATGACCAGGGGTGGAGAAGTTCTTTCTGGGACTTTACGTCAAGGGGACGTACGTGAAATTGGGAAATGAGCCGGTCCCGAGAGCCGCGCCTGAGTTAACCCAGAACATGCATTAGGGAAGGTGCTTTGCAATTTGAGCAGAAAGAACGAAATAAAATTGAAAAAACTCGTGATGAAAATTGGACAGAAGAAAAAGCCTGTTAAACTTCATTTGAAGTTGGTATTCTGACTTCCTACATTATTGACTTCAATGGACATTGATTGACTTGTGTGCGCATTAAAATAATTTTGATGAATTATTCATTTAGTTGGGTACATGTACTTCTGACTTTACTATTTCTTCCCCCCGCGGGGGGGGGGGGGGTCTTACCAGCGAATTGTAGCATCATTTTAAGGGCCTTAACTGTACCAAAACTTAGATCGTGCTGAATCAAGGATCACCGGGAGAGGGAAAAAATACGAAAATTTCATTTAAGTGTCAATAATCGGTGGCTTCACCCTAATTAAGCTAGCTTAATTATCTCTCTTCATGGGCGTATACACACTCACTGAGTGAATCGACAAGACCACCCCAACAACACGAGCCAAGCCAATAGTTGGGAAACCAATCTGAGGCTCCAAATTTGAGCTCAAGACCCGAATTCGTACCATCAGCAGGCGTGAACTCTACTAACTCCTTGAAAATGTATTAAAATCGGATGGAAATCGTTGAAATTGAACTTGTTAAACATTCGGCACTCTAAAACGTAGAATAGGAGTAAAAACTTCGATTTTTTCGAGATAATGTCATTTCCAAAAAGAAAACAGTGCTTCGGAATCATTAAATAAGGTTTAAGTTGGTGATGAATATAAAAGTCAAATTTAATTGTCAATATTTATTCAAATAGAAATTGTAACAGCGGAAACGTGTGGAATAAAGGCGTTGGACGTTCCTTCATCCAGTCTGATATGAAGGATATCAGCCCTGGATGATTTCTAGTGTGTCAAAAAGGGTTTGATCCCCACAGCGCTGTGAATGAGCTCCCTCCCTGGTGGTCGTTTCGCTGCACTGTCTCGGAACCTTCTTCGACGAACCAGCTTCGCCAGCGCGTTGATGATGCGTGCTCCATCCACCTGTCTAACCACCAACGGAAATTAAACGTCAATTTTTTTCAATTGTGGAAAGATGAAAACACTTCCTACAATCTATTTTGAAGCTGAATTAGAGTGCAATGTACCAGTAACGAACGATGAGCTATAGGGTATGACCCAAGCTTCACAACTGAGGGTTGACAGCGCCAATCATGGCCTAACGAAAGATCTTCTGGAATGGGAGGCCAACGCTGTTGAAACTTGAACTGACTTCCCATCAGTGGCGAGGCGTGACATTTTTGCTAGGTCATCGCCAGTGGCGGTGATTAGTAACCTGGGGGTCTGGGGGCCCCCAGCAAAGAAGGGGGTCCAGGGGCCCTCCCCTGGGAAATGCTGAAAAATTACCTGTCTGCCAATCTAAGGTGTTTTTGACGTACGAAATTTACGTTTTTTATTGTTGAAATCAGTGCAGTTTGTATTACCTCAGCTTACACAGGAGATAGTAAAATGTCGCACTAACTCGCAAACTGTAATCACAACAAACGCACCACAAACCACTTTGACGTCTACAAACCCAGCCATCAACGAGGATGATGATGTGTTGACAATCGCTTGCTGCGGTAACCCTGTCGTTGTGACTTTGAACAGTAATTCCACGGACGCCATCAGAAGTACGAGAGCTACCAAATGTGTTGCTGGAAATGCTCGAATATAAAAATCTCGCAGCCTAGCTCCGAGATCGACTTCAACATCAATGGCATTTGTTCATGACTGGCTGTATGCCATGGCAGATAATATGATCGGAAATAAGCTAAATGCTCGGTTACTAGTGAGGTGACACTTGTCTAACAACCAAGGAACATTAATGTCCATTTTTTCTAATATCAGCAATACCGACATGAAAAGGTGAAATTATTTTATTAAATAAAAAATTTAAGAAGCTTTCAGAACGCTAAATGATCTAAAAGTAAAGTTAATTAAGAATCATTACCTGAGTTTGCCAAAAGTTTTAATCAACTTGGAAAACAGACATTTGAAGGTTGCATGGCAATTTTGGGTAAACTGAGGACTTTGGATCGTAACGGATATATGGGGATCAGTGTGAAAATTTTTTTGGGTAAAACTACATCGAAAATGGAGTAGAATGCCGCCAAAGTGGGGCTCCTATCTCAGTCCATTGAATAGTTATGATTTTTTTAGTGCTTTCACGGTCAACTCCGACCTCACGTCATGAAATCGAGTTTTCTGGAACACTGAAGCGTCCATTTTAATTTTATGATACATTTTCGGATTCAGCATTAAATTTCCTATAAGATAAACATAATTTCAACCTTATAAAATTTCGATAACTCTGTTCAAAATCGCAGTGAAAGGGAAAATTTGAAAAATCTGAAATTTGTCGATAAAATTCAAAAAAGAGCCGACGTTCCAAAAATAGGCCAAGAAGTTGTCAAATCTCATAAAAACTTCCTCATTTCATGAGCTTTCCAACGGTATACTCAATTTCAGGATTACGACATTTTTTCTTTTAGAAATTAAGTTTCAAATACAAAAAAACCAAGGTGGGGGCGTCAATCTTGGTATGGAAGGGGGTGCAAGGAGTTGACTCACGTTCTCATTTCTTTCTGTTTCTTTATTCTTATTTTCTGTTTAAAAAACCTGCAAATTACAACAACAAAAATGAATTTAGGTTAACATTTGTTCGAACTGACGTCCCCTGTTACGAATGAATAACCTAGCTCGTTTTCGAATAGCTCTCACAGTAACTGAGAGTGTTAACTTCTCCTGAAGTTTTTGAGCTGCTGCTACAATTTTTCCCCTTAACTCTTCTTCTGTGTTCACCTGCGTTTTGTAGACTTTTTGATTCAAAAATCTCCAAACGAAGAAGTCCATGGGGTAGAGATCAGGGGACCTCTAGGTGAGAGCTATTCGAAAACGAGCTAGGTTATGCATTCGTAACAGGGGACGTCAGTTTGAACAAATGTTAACCTAAATTCATTTTTGTTGTTGTAATTTGCAGGTTTTTTAAACAGAAAATAAGAATAAAGAAACAGAAAGAAATGAGAACGTGAGTCAACTCCTTGCACCCCCTTTCATACCAAGATTGACGCCCCCACCTTGGTTTTTTTGTATTTGAAACTTAATTTCTCAAAGAAAAAATGTCGTAATCCTGAAATTGAGTATACCGTTGGAAAGCTCATGAAATGAAAGTTTTTATGAGATTTGACAACTTCTTGGCCTATTTTTGGAACGTCGGCTCTTTTTTGAATTTTATCGACAAATTTCAGGTTTTTCAAATTTTCCCTTTCACTGCGAATCAAGTTATCGAAATTTTATAAGGTTGAAATTATGTTTATCTTATAGGAAATTTAATGCTGAATCCGAAAATGTATCATAAAATTAAAATGGACGCTTATGAAAACTCATTTCTGACCTTAGTGAGGTCGGAGTTGACTCTGTTTTAATCAAAAAATCAAACTATTCAATGGAATGGTTGCATGGCAATTTGAGGTCGTAACGGATATATAACTATCCATACATAAATAGTTTGGCGTGCAGAGCTTCGATATGTAAGTTTCAAAATCAACTCCTGTTTCGTGCAAAGTATTCATGACGAAGTCATTCAGCTGTATTTGGACCCCTAGAAGTCAATAAAAGGTAAGGAGATCAGTGATCAGCTGAAGGTCCTTGTGGATGACCTCGTCCCTAATACATTTAACGTGCTGAACAATAAATGAGGCTCTTTTGATGGTGCCCAGAGTGGACAAGACAAGATATGTACGCTCGAAGCAGCCTAATTTAAATAATACCGACTGCGTCCAATATATGCAAGAGAGTTATTCTGGTACAGTAATAATAAACCTCTGTATTATATTTTGCAGCGTTTTTTGGATCTTCCCAAGGTAGCTCTCATTATACGTAAAAATTAGAGTGCATTTAAGCGCCCATGTATTTAGGTCCAAAACTTTCAACTCTCTGAAATCCATTGAAGAAGATAATCAGACAGGTTTCTTGTGTAAGATCTTAATCAGATACTTTTCTGTTGGTATTAGATAGTTCAGTCTGGATTGAAATGCAGAATTTCAAGATTCCTTACCTTACACCTAGTGAGAACGAACTACTGCGTTGCAAAAGAAACTTTTTACTTTCAAATTCTTGAAATTGCTCACTTCAAATACAACTGGAATCAGTTTATGTAACGTTGATGAGATACTTGTATTATTCAAACCGTGTCCAACCTCTTGAGGCTATGGAACCACCAGTATATCAAAAGGAAGGTTCGAATTCATGTTCAGTGCTACCAGGTAATATTTGCCCTCTCGACACGGTTATATTTTTTCAGAATTATCCATCACAAAAAGAACTATCTGGTACATATTGAAAACATACCTTTTGAGGATTTCCGAATCCATTGCCAAACCTGGCTGTGACAATGCAAGCGAAATACTCGTAACATTTGTGTTCGTACAAATTTTTTTCCCTCGAAAGGCAAAGTGTCCCCCCGCGTTCAAACTTCCAGCGACTCTCCACTTCGACTAAAAAGATCTATTGTAGAGAGAATCTATTGCCTCCAGGCTGCATTAGCCAAATGAAAAGGTTTTCAAAAATTTTCCCTTCACTTTTTCTGTTACGCCCTATTCTAGCTATTGGTATTGTTGTCACCTTTGAGATACGAGATAGAAGGGAAGCAATTCTTCAAAATAAAAAATTTTCACTCGCGATTCATTTCAAACCACTTTGAACCATTCTGGGTTCAACTCTTTCTCGTTCTATATCACTCTCCCTCCATTCATCTGTCTCTCTCTCTGTGTTGATGATCGTGTTTTTGCAAACCTTTGTAACTCGATTTCATCTATTTCCATACGGTTTTCATAAAATTTTCAGGGTAGGTGCGAGTTATTCTGTTGATGAGTCCTGTGCAACTTTCACTTCATTGAAATCTTCACTTAATTCTAAGCGTGTGCAAACGAACAATTTTCTCGCGATCCAGTTGTGGGATTTGAGGGGTAAACAGAAACTGGCTCATCCCATATCACTTTCATAATTGCACCACCTCTAGCCGCTGCGCTCTAATATTTCAACTTTTTGTATTTACATACTATATGTTATGCTAATTAGCTTTATCAATTTGTACACTAAGTACTATGGAACATGTAACAGGGTTGCTGTCCAGTAACAGTCCCTACAATAATTATTATTTCAGTGAGTAACAGGTAAATAAGTAACAGGTTAATAAATAAGTGTTAAATACAAAATTCAAAATTAACGAATACGTAACAACTATGTGATAAATAATAACAAGTTGGCGAGCTGTTTTTGTGGTAATTATTCTATAATGTCAGGTGGTCTCTTTCTTTTAAGACGTCTGGGTTGTTGGTTTTCCCATGTTTCCCGTAGATTTGCAAATATAGTTGTCGGGTGGTGTAGGAGTGATGAGTGTAGACGCTTGATGGTGGTTTTGATAACTTCTTCTACTTCCGGGACGTCAAGATCTCTGTGGAGGACGGTGTTTCTGACATACCAGGGTGCGTCAGTTATTAGTCTCAGTGCTCTGTTTTGCTGAACCTGTACTTTTTTAATTTGAGTTTTGCACGCCAGGCCCCACACCGAGCAGCCGTATTGCCATATAGGTCTTATCAGGGTCAGGTAGAGCAAGCGTTTGGTGTCTATCGACAGAGGTGAAGTGCGGCCGAGTAATGGTTTTAGATGGTTTATGCGTGAGCGTAGTCTCTTCACCAAGTCCGCTGTATGGTAATTGTATGTAAGCCTTTGTTCTAGATGAATACCAAGGTAGCGAACCGAATTGACTGTTGGTATCTGGTTGTTGTTTAGGCTTTGTGGGTTGGTATGAAAGTTTCGTTTCAACGTGAAAGTGATATTGGACGATTTGGTTCCATTCATGGCTATTCTCCATTTTTTAGTCCATTGTTCAATTTCTTCCAGATGGGATTGAAGGTTGTTGGAGGCTACATCTCCCAGTGTGCTGCGGGACAGGATGGCAAGGTCGTCAGCAAACATAGCAGAGGTAGTGTTCGATGGTGCAGGTATGTCACTCGCATATATCAGGTATAGGATTGGTCCCCATACGCTTCCTTGTGGTACTGATGCTTTTATGCCCTTAGGCGGAGACGCTGCGTTATCGCATTTCACGTGGAAGGTTCGATCTGAGACAAACGATTGTATCAATCTATAATATGTATCTGGTAGTAATGGTTTTACTTTGTATAGTAGGCCCGGATGCCAGACTCTGTCGAAGGCTTTTTCCGTGTCTAGGAACAATCCATGGCATATTTCGTTGTTTTCAAATGTTTCGAGTATCTCCTCAACGACCCTGTGGAGTTGTTGTTGACAGGAATGGAAGGAGCGAAAGCCAAATTGAAAGTCTGGTATAGAAGGAGCGAGATATGGGAGTAATTTCGGCAACATAAGCCTCTCAAATATCTTGGAGAAAATGGAGAGGAGGCTTATGGGACGGTAACTTTTCGGGTCGTTGGCGGGTTTTTGGGGCTTTCGAATCATTATTATTTCAGCGTGTTTCCAGCGCATGGGGAAGTATGTGTTGCGGATCATGGCGTTATATATTTGTGTGAGTTGGACCAGAGTTTTGCGTGGGAGATTTTTTAGTAGTTGCTGGGTAATGCGATCAGTTCCTGGAGATTTATTTGTCGGCGACCTAGCAATTGCGTTCTTTACCTGGCTGGGTGTGAAGAAATCATTGAAAGGTGTTATTTCAAGGGGTTGCGATATCACATCTTCTACGTGATTGTGGAATTCCGGTAGTTGGCTAGGATTTGGACTAAATTGCTCCACTAGTAATTGTGAGAACATCATCGCCTTATCTTCGGGAGTGATATCCACCTTGTACCGCTTTTTAACGGTGGAATGTTTTCACAGTGTTTGGTTAATGCTTTTGCTTTGCGCCAGAGAGATCCGTCCTGTCTGTCCAATAATAAGAGTGAGTTTTTCTTCTCCAATGTATCCAGTTCATTCAAGGCCTTTTTTAACTCATTTGTTGCTCTGTTATATGCCGTTTTATGCGGTCGATATTTGGTTTGCTCCCAAAGTGCCCTGGCATTTTGTTTCACCCTAACAAGATCTGAGATGTGAGGTGGAGTATATGGTTTCAGTCTATGTGTTACTAGATGTGATTTACTCGCCGCGTTTGCCGCATCGTGGATGTTATGAGTTAAAGTGGTGATAGCTATATCTATATCTCTAGGAGATTTCAATGGTATTGCTAGGTCGGTTGAATCTGTTAGTGTGTCAGAATACAGTGCCCAGTTGAATGGGTGTTGTACCAGCTTATTCAGATTTTTACAGTTTAGAGTACTCGAGAGATTCATCATCACAGGGTAATGGTCAGACGATAAAGATTTGAGAACTTGTACACTGGGAGCCATTCTGTTGACATTTTTACCTAGAAATATGTCTAGGATATCTGGAGAGTGGTTTGGGTTCATTGGGTAGTGTGTAGGTTCCATCGGATGGAATACCTCAAGATTAAGTTGGAATACAGCGTCTTGGAGTAACCTACCTCTTGGATTCGTGACAGCAGATGCCCAGCGAGGATGTTTCGCGTTGTAATCCCCTCCGAGGAGAAAATTCTGTCCCATTTCGTGGGCGATTCCCCATATAGTAGAGTTTTGTAGCCGATGGCCATCTCTATCAGGAGCGGAATAGAATGATCCTATAATATAGTCTATTCCGTTCAGTTTCAATGATATTCTTGCTACTTGAGCTTCGTTTTCACAAATAGGGGGCATTTCAACGTGAGCAATATTTTGCTTTACTAAGATTGTAGATCCTCCTTTTCGGGATCCAGAGGAATGATCGGCTCTGTGGGTTTTAAATTGTGGCATGCAAAAGTGGATGTGTGGAGGTAGTTTTAAGCTATGTCGATATCATGCGATCTCAAAAAAGATTTCTACTCGTGGAACTTGTTATTGAGACCCTGACTGTTCCATGTGATTATTATTAGATTGTTGTTGGCGGAAGTAGTTGTATTCCAATAAAGTTGTATTTGCGCATATACCATGGACCCAACAGTTCCTTCCTTTCGCCCTGTGCCCTTCGCCGCTGGAAAGGGTCTACTTCTCAGAATTATTAGGTCGGGCTGTTTCCACTGATGGAGCTACGAATATGAGCATTCGCGGAAAAACTGAAGTGGGTGGAGCTAACCCGCGGATCGACGAACCAGCTGACAAACATTACTCAGCGTGGGTGAGAGTTTACGCTGCACGCGCACTATGTTTGTAAACATTCAGGAAAATTTGTGAGCGTTCAGTGTCAACGGGACTTTTGCTGCTGCTGATCTACTCTTGGAGGGGAAAGAATCAGTATGAATCATTGAAAGCCAGCGACTTACAATGGCTTTTCCTTGCATAACAAATCATAGAGGAAAATTGGGCATATTGTCTTCCAACAGCCTCTGACAGTGGGGAAATGATTTGATTAATACTTTGAAATCCTGCTTTATCACCAGTTTATACCATCAGAATTACTAAACACTCAAGAAGAAGGTAAAAGTTGAGGAATCCTTCCAATACTTCAAATCATCACCAAATTTAAATAATATAAACCATGTAGGTACCACTGATTTCTTGTAGTGTGGGAGCTCCGCCACCGTAGTCTTTTGGCAGCATCTCCAATGGGAAGTGTTGCGTCAGCACTTCTGGCCCTTCCGAGTAAACATGCCACTGAAATTAAACATGAAGTGATACGGATACGACCTTGTAATTATTCAAATTGTGTAAACCTATATTTTATATAATTAAAATTTAAATAATTTGAGAGAATTTGTACAGAAATTGTTCAAATTGTTGCTACTTTGCTTAAGAAGTTTTTATTATCGTATCTTCGAACTAACGTATTTTGAAGAAACGATTTCTAATAAGCAGTTTTTAAATAAAAACTCTATTAAGGTTTTTTTGGGATGGGTGCGACATATAACATGAGGTAATTTTTGAAGAGGTTTTCTAGTTTGAGTTCGTCCTTTCTCCTGGAATGCCCAATTAATACGTGAATAAGAATATTTTCATTCGGAGGTGTAATAAAAATGTTTAATTAATTGACACAATAATATTATTAAATGTTTAAGATCACATTAACGTTGATTCGAACTAGTTCATGCGTCAAAAGGCTTTATACATTATGAAATCTCCCTCAAATGAAGAACGAAATTAATTAACAACTCACCCGTTTCGCGATCTTAGTTTTGATCAACGGTTTCACAATTCTGTTAATTGTCACGTGAACGAATAATGGAGTATTCAGGCTGATAATTCCTTTGAGTCTCCATGGCATAACGTTCTGTGAAAATGACGATGATTTCATTAAAATAAACAGATTACGCATACAATGTATATTTACCCTCAAATGTCACTCCATAATGTTTCTGACGTGTCTCCACTTTATATGGACGATATTATAATGTGTACATGGCTAAGTTTTATATATTTGCAATCATTTGTTGAGATTATGCAAGAACGACATTTCGAAATGTCTGCACTTGTTAGGAAAAAGGTATTTTGTGGAGTTAGTAATTATCAGGATAAATTTGTGTGCAAGTTGTCAGTCTCGGTTGTGTGAGATCAATAACTAATTTTGTTCATAAACACAGCGAACCCCATGTGGGTATGGATGTTTGAAAAATATATCAGGCATCAGTAAGGCCGTTAGAAATGGCTGTGGTATTTTGTAATTACGATATGTGTACACGAAGTAGTACGAAGTATTGTTTTGGTTCTGCAGGGTGTGGAGACATTCAGTAGAGCTCAGAAGTTCACGAGTTGTAGCCTACAACTTGTAGGCAGTGCGTTCCAAACTTTAAAACAACGTAAGTACAACTTCTTTTCAACTTTCATTTCTTGACTTTCAAAGATTTGGTTGGAGGAAATACTAGTCATAATCAATATCTTATACATATTATTAAGAATTTATGTTCGTAATGTTCGTGGTTTCCTAGTTGAATTTAGTATTTACACATTTTTTATGAGATTTTCGGTTTCGGGTGTGGAGGCTACTTTTTCTTCGAGAAAAATCTGATGCACGAATCTGGGAAAAGGTGTGAAGGAAGAAAAAGAGTTTTTTGGAGTGAATGTGCTGTCTTGGAAGAGAGTGATAACTTAGAGAAGGCCCAAGCGTATGCAGGGTCAAGTTATGGATCACCCCTTTTAAAACCGTTATTTATGGACAAAAACGATATATATTTTTGATTATGTGTTTATGGTCAAAAACAAATATATACATTTTTTGAATATGGATGTTTCGCCAAGAATTTTGAATATGACTGTAGCGCTGTTAGGCAAACGTTCGTAATGCACACCATATTTGTTTTTTTTTTTTTTCAATCGGGGAACAAAATTTTTAAAGCAAATTTGGATTTTACATTCAATTTCATGAAAATGTACATTCAATCGGTCTGCAATGCTCTGAGCTACCCCTCAAAAATGCGCAACTGCAATGATCCGCATCCTTGCTAAAATCGTTAACTAAATATTTTAAAATCTTCATGTTTGAATTTGGTGCACGTTGCTCACGTTTGGGCAAGTGCGCGATTCATATCGTGATCCTCTTCAAAATCCTTTTCAAAAAGTATCCGTATTATAAAAATGAATTTTTTTCATAAATAACGATTTTAGAAGGGGTGGCAAATAACTAAGTAGACACCCAGTGCATACTGGTACCTCACTCTTCTCCTCCCAAAAACTGAGTGGGAAGGGGTTCTTCTTGGGTCAATGAACTTGACAGTTAGGTATGGATTTTGCCTGGCTATCGCTTCTTCACGTTTATTAGTAAAATAAACAAATGATTAACGTAAAGCTGTGAAACGATGAAATTCGTAATAGTTACCGACTATTCAATCACCATTAAGTAAATACATGTACAGCTGACCTGTACGAAGTAAATGACGTTCCTCAAGAACGTTGGGCGAAGGGCGAGCATATAGGAAGTTGAGAAGTTGTTGTTGTCCATGATAATGTATTCTCCTCCTTGGATGATCTCCGATCTCATTCGCATCTCAATAATGATGAGAAGTCGCTTGACGATGAGTACCGGGTTGTACCCGGGGAAGTCTGGGATTCCAGATACCGACAAGAGCACTCGACTGCCGTCTGGAGTTGGACGGGGGAGCGTCAGCACCTGGCTGTAGACATGGGTCCTCAGTTAATCCATTAGTGTCCTACTCTAATAAGATGTTTACTAAAGACTAACCTTGTATCATCAATATACCATTCATTCTCAAAATTTAAATATCGTGCCATCTGAGAGTTGTAACAAGGAGGGCGGTGGAAAGGTTAGTTGCGCCTTCAAATGGTTGAGGCAAGTAAAGCCCGCAACACTCAGAAGATGACCATGACTCTGGAAGATACCAGGTTATCCCCGTAGGCGGCGATTTCAAGAATCGGGGATGGAGAACTAACCATATCCATCTCAGATTCTAAGACCAAACTTCATTAAAGGTGAATGTTCTTTGACAGGTATTTGATCAAAGCAAAACTGAACTGAAAGATTAGGCCTGGAAAATTTAGGACATATATATCGAAATCACAACTGTCGAGCTTGAAGTCAGCTGAATTATCATGAGGCTATTGCTTGATACAGAATACAGTTTGATTCAAGAATGACATGCACATGAGCTAACCAGAGATCTTTTAAGACACCAGGGCAAGTAAACCTCAATATTTTGTATTCCCAGCAACTTGTATACCAGAGGGTTATAACATCTGTGAATCCGAATGAATTCGAAAGTTAATTGATCAGAATGGAACTGAACACTTTGGTCTAGCAGCTTTGTAGCTCCGCTAGTCAGCCTGGGAATAACATAGATGCCGAAGATGCCAGATATAGGGATAGATTTTTTATTTTGATTTTATATGAACCGAGGTAACCTGACATTAGATACCCCGATAAACATAGTTTTTACGATCCGCAACCTGTGGGTTAAAGAAATATGATATCTTCAATGGTAAATCTATAGTTTAGTGGACTATATCAAATTATTCTAGAATGTACGTGAGACTGTAACTTTTGAGGGTGTGCTGAGACCTGAGATACTGCCTCCAACTCCTCGCTTAACAATAACGTACCTGAATGTTGGAAAAGCAACCAACATTACATTTGAATTGAGTTTTGACGTGTGTTAAGGTTGTAATTTGGTCAACTCTCACTGTATTTCCAATGGAGTGTCAACAACATGATGTGTTTCCAGGAACGTCATGAATTGGATCGTTTAATACAAAGCCCAACAGGGTTTTCGTTGCAACCGTTATATTAATTCAAACAGTGTATACGTATATATTTAAGTGGCGTTATTCAGTACTTTTCAAAATGTTCATGTGGGCGTTACGTACAAATATGGCACCGTTGAAGCGATGTTGGGCTCTAGCGGATCTCTGTCAGCCAAAAGCTCTTGGGCGCGGCTTCGAAATCTGTAGTACTTGTCAATTTTCTGTCTGGCTTTATTAGTATCGCCTTTGCACCCGACCAAGAAGTTGCAAAAGAAGGCATCAGGCTCTGAAACATCCAAAAAACCGCGTATCATGCAATGCATATTTCAGTAATTGACCGCATACTACTCGTATATATTATAAAGTAGATAAAAATTATTTTACAGCAACTATTTCCGCGTGGAGCATTTAGTAAGTATATGGTCGCTTAAGAAACCACTAGTGCTATCCAAAATGTTTGCGAAAATGAGGTTTTTAGTGATTGTTTTGCGAAATGAGTCCCTTCCGTTTGGGTTTTATGGCGATTTGAAGCTCTCAAAAACTAAAAAATCGTTGCATGTGCTACCTGAAATTTTTAGTCCACTTGTTTTATCTTAATTCTGCCATCACTACACCTTTGGCTTTCTTAGGGTTTTCTATTCAATTACTTGGTCCTGTGCAGTATCATCTGATCTTTAGAATACTGGCGTATTCATCATGTTCGTTTAAGGTTATTGGACATGGAATAAAAAGAAGAATCAGTGCAAGAGTTTGGAAAAGACGAAAAGTGACTGTGTAGGTATCTATATGTGTGCTTTCTTAGTCGGTTTCTTTGAGATTTCTTTGAGAGGGTGATGCTTTTTTTCCCATGCGGCAAAATGTAAGATAGCTCATGTGGCTTTTCAGTCCGGAGGGACGATTTGCGCTATCAGGAGGAGGGAGTGGTCTAAACGACCCCTGCCCTCATGAGGAGGGAGCGGTGATTCAGACCGCTAATGATTGTTCTCTATGAAATCATGTGATGAGTTTGGAAATGACTATAAAAATACAACTGACAACACAAAATCGAAAAAATCTTATTCATGTCAAAATGGACTTTATAATGCTTGTACGCAAATTCCCCAAAGATGGAGTGGTGATGGGTTGGATCCGAATTGTGATGCGGGACCTCGCAGTCCTGGTAAGCCCCTAATTACATTCTCAGCTCTTGTTTTTACACGCAAATTAGGAGTCTCAGAACACCATTCCATGTCATTTTTCCTCCTTGTATGTAATGGGAATATCGTTCGGAATTTCCGGATTTATGATAGGAAAACCAAAACGGTGGGCGATCGTTGTGTTCGTCAGTCCAATCACTAGCGCAGTCTTCAAGTTCTCTTTCAGTCACTTCAAAATCTGGGTCGTCTTCATCATCAGCACTCCAGTCCATCTCAAAAATATCTAGAAGCTGTTCATCTCCTCAATTACAGTTGCTCGCTCTTACTTCAGAATTTGAACATTCAATCGTGATGGGAGGAGCAGAAGATCACGTGAAGGTGGTGTATCGGTGGTGTCGTCTGAATCTTTGTGTAAATCTTCATCTTGATACACATAATCTGGATCCGCGTCATGGATGTTGGAGTCAGTATCATGGTCCCTAGTTGGGACGGGGAATCAACCGTTTCTAAACTTCTTTCTTCCTCATAAAATGCCTCCCCACCACTTTCACACAAATCTGACCGCACAATATTGCAGAAATAGGGATTATCGAAGTGAATATTTTTCCACGCCTTGTCGAAAATCCACGGCTCCAGGAGGGAGCAGTCTGATTGACACTGGCCTGGGGAAGGAGGGAGCGGTCTGAATGACCGCAAAAACGAGATTGATGAAGGTTTAGGCAGGAAAAGGGTGAGTGACGAGGCCAATGACATGCGTTTACTTAAGTCCGTCCCGATTGAGGAGGATACTGAGCTATACGAAGGTGTGGGCCACCGTTATCAACTCCCCCTGCCCCATCTAAGTTTGAAGAGCGGTCTAATCGACGTCCCACCGGACTGAAGGTTAATATCTACTAAAAGTGTATAATGAGAGCACAACCTGATTTCGCTGATGGAGGGAAGTGAGGCTGCTTAGACGCCCAGGATTTGATATTCGCAAGATCCCTCGACAGATTTTGACGAGAATATTCGATGTTATTTAGCACTTCATCTTCTTGTGCGGTCGTCAATGGCTCCAATGGGATGTCTACGGGAAGATGAAAACAATGTTCATGTTACTCAATAGATTAAAAAAACTCCTGCCAATTTGAGAGTGGCTAATAGCTTCCTCATACAGCTAACATGAATGTATAGATCATTGAAATATTTGTACTTAATGTTGAAAAATGCAGAATATAAGCTTTTTTCATCTATTCAAGGGATAAAAAATGCTGCGGTACATGTTTCAGCAGACATTAACGCCTTCAAAATGTGAGTCGACAAGTATTGCAAGACTGTCTCGGTACATTCTACGAGTATTCGTTCGGGTTGAAATTGATTTGGGATGATCAAATTGGCTTTCACCCTCTAAATTTGAGCCGGATCGGAAGATTAGAACGTGATAATGATTGACGTGTTTTATCTTGCGCTAGCAAAGACGAACGGAGCTTGTATCGATGTATCGATTTTCAAGTAATGAAACTCAGACAGAACCATCAACGTTATAACCCTCATTTTCCCTGAAAATATCATCAAAATAGGGAGAAATTATGGAAATTAGTCTCGTTACAAGCATTTCACTTTCGCGCATGAGCAGTGTTTATTGATTCTATTATTGTGTTGAAATTGATAAAAGGTTGTTAGACTGTTATTCTCCAATTATCGAAAAATTGAGCGAGATCGGATCGTCTGAAACCAACAAAAATGATGACAGTTCAATTATACGAGGGTTGCCAATGCGCATAGCGACGTATTTATTTTTAATCAAGGGGTGACATTTATAGGGTTATGGAAACTTTCGTCGATATAAGACTAGTAATATGGAAATTAGGGTTGTTAGAGGGATTTGCGTTATTATATGCAATCCGCATACTAATAATTTTATCGAGTTGAAATTGATGGATGATTATTGAATCGGTCTCCGACTACTCTCAAACTGTGAACAAGATCTGACCACCGGAACCGAAGAAGATGATGGTGGGTCAATTTTGTCACCTCTCAACGATAAAGCTTTCATTACCTATAATTTATATGTGGAAACAAAATAGTAACAAATGATATTTTATGAACCGTCTTATTGGAATTGCTCGCATCATTTTAGCTTCCCAAAGTTTGAAGGAGGCTTGATGAAAAACTATGATCAATCGATTCAAATAGTGTAGCGTTTATTAGGGTTATGTTTCCAACCTATTTCCGTGAATTGTTTTCTAGTTCGATCTTAAAATCTAAACGCATTTCGCATTTCATGGTGGTTGTGAGGAGGAGGGGGGGAGGGTAGCTAAACTTTCCATTTAGATGATCTGCAAATAATCACACTAAAAGCATATACCAAAATCATACATAGTTTTGAAATGCATGCGTTACGCAATGAACCAGAACAAAATATTATCAATTGATGTTAATCAAAACTATTGATTTTATCAAGACAAAACATATTGGCATAGTGGAGTGAGGTAAGTGTTGACAATTATTGAAAACGGAGAATGGTGTAGATTTATCATCGTAACAAAACGATAAGACACTTTCGGACATAGATATGTCTTTTAGCTTGGAGTTTTTAATTACAACTATTCGTAACTAAGCGTATGTAATTTTAGATTGCAAAATGTAATGTTGAAGGCCTACAGGGTACAGATCACCTTAGTCGACCCTAAAACTCATTGCTATTTTATTTATTGTACGAAGCTGTAGTTGGCGCGGTAGCCTCTTAAGGATAGAAATTTGAATTGAAAATTTAATATCCATGATTGTAATTCCCATCAAGGGATGCAGCTAGAACTCCTATTTCTTATACTTTTGGAGAACTAAGAGTTTGGTTCAGAATATACAATAATATAGCCGATGTTACTCGGTATATAAGTGGCTTTCTAATGATGTGAGAATAGTAGAAAGAAGTAGTTTATTGGTTTTTATGGTACTGACCCATGTCAAGTTTGTGCGGGAGCGGATGACCATGCGCAGATTTTGGAGAAGACTGACTGACCAAAAAACGACGTAGGTAGGTAAGTGATGTGTTTGTTGTGATTGCGTTGTTCCAATGAGGAAACAGGAAGAACGATATGGATCTGAGCCCGAAAAAATCAGATTACGAGGATATTAGCCGAGGTAGGGCCGTCCAGCGGGGTCGGATCAGCAAACTTGTACCGGCAAAATAAATAACGTTTCATTATGCCTGGTTAACAAACCCTTTATGTACAATATGATTCACGTTGATTCAAAAGTTTTGAACTTGAAGAATAAAGGCATTATAACTTAGCGGAATAGACGAGGGCTAATATTAGAATATATTCTTGCGAATGAAATGATTTTCCCAAGTCTACGGGATCACCTGTTGTCAGGTACGTATCTGTTAACTTGCAATCATATCGAGTAGATCGTTATGTAATCCTCCTCAAGGTTAGGATTGCAGTTCTAGGTTGGTTTTCAACATCTGATGGGTACGGCAAGCTTCGTGAGTACGCCTGCAGCCATCTCATCAGTCCCTAGATGTTTGAGTTTGATCTTGTACTGAGCTTTTGCCTCCCTGACGAAACAGTGGCGGAAGTCAATACGATCCGTCCTAGGGCGGTGTATGAGATTCTCGGAATTTACGTCGCCTCTATGTCAACTGTAAAGTATGTCATAGGTCTTCCCGTCTATACTTCAATACAATAGGTAGTCGCCTGATGCATATGGCTTCCTCAGCTTCCTCTGTCATCACTCCGTATTCAGCTTTCATGTTAGAAATTGCCACCGTTCCAATCTGGGCCCCAATGCAATTTTCGGAAGAAATGATCATCACATGAGCTATTCTTCGAAAAATTTGGCGCTGTTCCCGAATGCATCCCAAGTCCCTTTACAGAAACAATTATATCAGCAGATGCGATTCTCACATAGCACTCGGCGACTTGTACTATGTCCAAGTATATTCACATTCATATTCATGTTTACGTTTTTTTCTGTAAATGTTCTAACCCTTTTAAGTACACACATCTTCACATTCAGTACAGTATTTTTTTTAATTGAAATTCACTGGTTGAACCGAAAAGGAAAAGGTATTCAATGCTCAAAAGGTTGAATTAGTCGGAAAGTACTATAATGAATTGTATAAAAATAGAAACAAAAAGGGCATCTCCATTCCAGCTAGAAGCAGTGCTGGCAATCTCTCTAATGTTGAGATACAAAACCGGACTTTTGTCAAATTTTAAATCGGTACAGTTACTATGATATTCAAAGATATTACTTTAAAACTCGCAAAACATCAAGGTCTGAAGCGATTTGTTTGAAGGCAGGACAACAATTGAGACCGAATGATGACAGGGTATTAAATGTAGGAAAACTTTTGGTTTCGAAAAGTCTGCCTGCGGGTTTTGATTTATTATTCTCAAAAATGAACCTTTTTTATTGACCAAGAACAAACAATTTAACCCGCTCAGCCATACCATGTAATACTTGAAAAGAATTGTTATATCGATTCTACCTTTTCTTGATTACGATTTCTTTATATTATTCCCTGTTTTTGGCCTTTTTAATTACTAAAGGGGTGAAGACGAAAAATATAAAAAATCTGAACATCCGAACTTTCAATAAAAATTTCTTTTCATGTTCGGAGACACGATCCTTTCGTTGAGACCACCTGGTTCGCAAACGTTCATCTAATCCCTAAAAAACGTCGACAACACAAATGTGATGTGAACAAGATTTTTATTTATTTATTATTTTTTTATTGAAGAAAACCGTATTATTTAAATAATACACAAGGTTGTGCGAATAAATATGTTTCGGCAACTTGGAAACATGAATAATTACAATAATGAATAATACTGTAATAATCACAATAATTTTTAAAATTTACTCTTGGGGCTTTTAAAAAATTCGCACAAAACAAGAATTTTCATGCGAACTAGAACAAACAATTTAACGATTTCCAAAATGCCTCCGTAGCATTTTTTGTTTTTTTTTGAAAAAAACCTAGCGATGCTGGGGTTTGGATACTGTACTGAACTCCTAAATGGGTTTATAGCCGATACACGGGTTGAAATGCATTCTGTCCAACTGAGACTGGTAGGATACTATTTTTTCACCAATTAAAATGACATACAAAAACGCTGCAAATTCTTTCACTGGGGTTTATTATTCAATCGGCTGGCGTTCATGATTTGAATTTCTACCATGAGTCTTACTTTGAGAATGAACCTGTTTCCTTGCGTGTTTCAAAAACAGACCACGTCTCGATTTTGAAACATAAAGCACCTTGCAGTTCTTGTTAGTTATACATGAATATCAGAATGCTTCAACCCGTTTATCGGCTATAAACCCTTTTACCAAAACTACTATTTGGATTGATCAGTTGATCATATTTGTGTGCCTCCTGAAAATGTTATATTACAAGTTATATTAAAGTATGTGTATCCAACCAACATCATAGTAGTCAACACATCATATGTTTTTGTTGGGGGAGTGATTTTCTCAGAGTTCCGTTTGTATTAAAATCATCATTGAAAATCCAGAAGGGATTGTGAAACCATAGTTTTTTGTAACATAATTCATAAGAGGAAAAAAAAATTTGCTTGAGGGTTTTTGTAGATTGTTTGTCTGCAATTGTTCGCGTTACTTATTCTTAATGAATATATCCTATTCATCGAGTTAACTTTCGTCCAATTTATGAATTAATTTGGTAGGAACTATCCTTTTTTGTATTAGTAAATTCATGTCCACTGAAGATTTATGTGTTTCAATGAACAAATATAATTGCAGCTGAAAAATTCGTAAACTTTAATTACAATATAATTGTCTGTTCGGCGTTCCTTATTCTTAATGAATATATCCTATTCATCGAGTAACCTAATTTAATTAATTAGAGAACTATACCTTTTTGTAATTAGGCTGTTCTGTCTGTGTTTAAAACAATGAACAAATATAATTGCAGCTGAAAGTCAAACTTTAATTACAAAGTCTTTGGTTTCGACATGATCAAATATAGATTAGTGATTATTAAAAGGGCTGTGTAATACATGAATAATTAAGATCTGCATGATGCTTTGCAGAGTTTTAAACTTATGGAAATTAATTATTTTATTCTTGATGTTGCTGTAATGACGGACGGACAAACTGTAAATTTCGTACTGCATTTTTCATGCACCCAATTTTTACAGTTCACGCCGAATCGTAATAAATGTCGGTTTTGACCTAAAATATCTGACAACCGATGGCACTAACTCGATCAAACTGACGTGGGATATGCGGGTGGACGCCAAAGCTCGGTCGTCGTCGTTCGGAACGAATTCCCGGCCACTCGGGAAGATCACGATCTGTACGAATATTAAAAGAAAGAAGAAAAAAAAGAGGTAGAAAAAAAATCCCTAACGATCGTCCGGGCGTCGATCGGGTGTGTTGAGTTCCCTTCAAAAAGGCCGCCGCCCACTTTCGCGTGATGCGCGTCCGATCGGATTATCACGGGCACCCCCTTTCCAAGTCCTCATAATGGAACGCGAGATGAAAAAAAGGAAAAGGTTTAGTGGCCATTACCACGGTAATAAGGCGTGGAATATTGACAGTGAGTTCTGACGATATGTCAAAGGGATACAGAATGTTTCATGTTTCCGTCTATTGGGAAAGGAAATGTACTATTTAGTACAAAGATTTCCTATTGGAAACATACACGAACTGCCTACATTTTATTGGATGTAGAACAGTGGCTGCTCCTCCCCTGGAAAACCAGGGGGTATAGAAATGCCAAAACAGCAAAGGGGACAGAAGAAATGATTTCCTAAGAGAAAAACAACTTTTCTTTGTTTGCATGAAAACAAAAACGTAATAAAAACAAAATAATAAAGACGCCAACACGTACCTACCCACCTCGAAATATTCTGAATAACAAACCAGGAACCACTGGCCATTCATTCTCTTGCCGACATGACGTTTACAATAGACGCACGATGAACACGAATCCGTTTGACGATTCGTCAGTTTATCGCACAGAGTAATAGATCCACTAGGTTTACCATCAAGTGGATAAATGCGTTTGGACATTCGATAACGTTTTTGAACAGGGTATGCAAACTCCATGAGGCTCGGGTGACAGTTCAAACCGTACCGAACATCTTTCTGATGATTGTTTGAACTGTGTTCGCGAATATTGCTCGTTTAATCTGAGTAGGCTCTCATTAATAACTTTGAAAACAACCGACAACTGAAAAAATGAAGGACTGAGATTCCAGAAAGCACTGACAATGAAGCAGAGTAATGGCACCATCATCGGTCGACCCCCAGCCATTAGCCACCTAGTTTTATAAGTTAATTTTTAACCACCAAGCTGTCTCTTTGATCGTTTTAAATTATATTTTCAATTGAAGCGAGTGGTGTAGAAGGCGGTGGGATGTTGAAGGTTACAGTGATACCTTACAGAATCCTCCAAAACTCATTTCACGTGATGTGAAATGTGTTCGGCGAGAAGTATGCCCTAAGAACGATGGGCCCTTCTTATAAAAACGGTAAGCGTACCTCAACTCATTCTTATGGGTTTGGAGTACATCTTCATAAATTAGGTGAACCTTTTTTGGTATCTGCATGATCACTAGCTGATAATTAGTCAATTTCTGCCATCAGAACATAAAATTCTCACAAATTGTAGAAAATGTAAGGGTGGCCAATAACAGAATGACAAGGAGGCTAATTCCGCCAGTTATTGCGCGGGTGGGTAATAACTAGAATGATGTACAGTTTTCCTACTCGGATCAGTGGCCAGATTCTAAATTCATCAACAGTGCTTATTTATATGGTTTGCAGCAAGCCAAGTAGCTATTCTCTATTGGCGCCAGAATGACGCCTTGTTCCCATAGTTGGCTGCATGCTCAAAAGAACTCACGAAGAAGCGCATTGATCCACGCACCGTGCTACCGACCAGGGCTCAATATTGCTTGAAGTCCTTTCAAATTATACTTGTGGTGCCCCGCAGGATGTCCTCTTTAGGAGTTTCCATGCTGCGATGCGCTCACACATTGGATTATGAGTCTATAGTTTGAAGATCAGCCCTTGCTCCATATACTGGAACTTAGAAATAGAGGTCTGGTCTTGTAATGAGGCCTTCCGTAATATCCCATCAGATCAGATAGAGCGTACCCAATTGGTGTAATACTCTGGCACTTCGCTATTCTGAGCGCCTGGACTATTTCCCTGGGTACTTGCTGCATAACGCAGACATCTTGACAGTAGATGAAACACATTCCAGGTTCAAAACTCGAGCTTGCAGCTTGGGTATTCGATTTCAAAAGATCACCAGGTGTGACAGCATAGAGATACCCTCTGGTCCTATATACTTTTGCCCTCTTTTCACTCTGAACTTCGTCTGGGATGTGTGATGATCTTCATTTGAAGATTGTATTCAAGAGCAACACACTCCCACTGACCCTCAGATTCCATTACCTTGAGGAAATCCAGAGATATACTGTACATATTCTCCTACTCAATGATGGGTCAAAGACACCTGATGGTTCTTGTCTTGCTCTATGTAGCCCACATTTCCGTGTCACCAGGACCACAATAGAGCTGAAGGCTGTCACACTGGCTCCCAACACTTCCAAATGTAGGAAGGTATAACCAAATGATTTGCAGTGGCTCACTATGTACCATTGAGGCTATCAAGAACCCATATTTCGATGATTTCCTGATAAAAAATAAAATTCTTGCATACAAGTCTGCAACGCATTAGGACATTTCATGTCTTTCCCCTCCCTCCTTCTTCCCTTCCATCTTCTAGCAATCTTGTCTTCCTCTGTGAATTACAGTTTTTTCAATATAAAGTTTTTTCAGTAGCCACTCTGCTAATCAAGACCCTGTACACCTTATTGTTCATGTCCTAAGGAGGCTACCAGCCAAATTTCAGCTTTCCACAGTTGATAGGAAAGAAGTTAGCTTCAGGAGCCACTCAGTTGATCAAAACCCTCTGCACCTTATTGTTCAAGTCCTAAGGAGGCTACCAGCCAAATCATAATAATCATATAGCCAAATTTCAGCTATAATCATATAGGTACCTACCTACCTCACTTCTACGAATCATAATAATCATTGAGCATATTTCGTTACGTAACGTAACGTGACATAACGACAATTTGGTTGTGTGCCATAGCAAAGACATGAAATGTCAAAAACTCTTAATATCACTGCAACAAGCCGTAACTTGTGGTAATGCCATTGGTGATAGTTCCAATGAGATTCTGCCTAAGCACATTGAGGATCAGATCTCTTACTTGCAATTCAGAGAGAACTCCACTCGGCTTGAGAATGGCAGGATGAGGCCACTGGTTTTCTTAGTGGCTTTTAGGGTATCTATCTACTTAGTACTGTTGTGACCCAACTATTCTAACTGGGCCGGTAATGTCACATCTCGGCACTGGAGGTAAAATGATGCGGATAGTGGCATTTAGCTAAACTTCGTATGAACTTTCACCCAAATTTTGTTGTCACACTCGATCGTGTCCACTGTCTATTGTGAATGTTATTTCCGTAGTTATTACCTAACTGAGAATGAGTGAGAGAAGTCATTCAATAGAGTAGGCATTCTCTATCGAACAGTTTGTTCTAAATATTTTCGTGTAAGATCGACTGATATATAAACGGATTGTTTATGAGTGTGTTCATATAAAAATCGTGAGTAGTCTACGAAATTCCTACATCACGGAAAAATAAGTTTCTTTGTCAACACATTACGGTACACTCGCTTGTTTGTCTTACTAACCCCGAGTCAGACTTTAAGTGTGTTAATAAATGGAACAGGTGACCCCAAATCTTCCACACTCTATCGGGATGGATCTTTTCCCCGAGGCTGTGGGAACTTCAGCCAGTAACGAGCGCATTCCAGTTTCGTACGGACGTGCTTTCGTCTCCTTCTCGAAAAAAAAAAAGAACGAAGAAAAACAAAATGAAACCCCCCTTGTAGAGGAAACTGAATGGGTTCTCGAAGTTAGGACGTGAATGAATTAATAAAGCGGGGAGAACGATGAAGCCCGAACGGGCTGGTTATATATGGGGCTGCGTCATTGAGGTAGCACCAATCTCTGGGTGTTAGTTAATACCTGTGAAACCTCAGTTTTGTGCTCCGGGGTGAATTGGTGTATTGAGGAATTCATATATTGGAATTTCCTAATATACGTTCCTCTCCTTTTATATTGGAATTCTGTAACGACATTGAAATAATGTACTTACATACTTAAAGAACTCGCCTTGGTAATCTCGAAGAGATCGGAGGAAAACTCTATAATTACCAATTTGGTAGCATAAACATCTTAAAAACAAACAGTGCCGGTGCGGGCTCAGAAACGACAATAATTGTGCACAGTGGACCTAATGCGGAATTTAGGGGGGCAAAACCCTGCCGTACTCATAAACCTTTTATGCAGAGCAGTAATTAACAGAAATGAATTAACAACCTAATTTTTGAACACAAATGAGCAGAAAAAAAGTTCACGGAATTCAAACATCAACATTTCCAATTTCAGTATAACAATTTATGTGTATTTAAAAAAAAACTTGTTCTACAGTGACAGTACGAATACTACAAATACACAAGATGACATTTTCATATAATATACAACACAGCCACGTGATCTATTCAGTCATGTGATCGATTACGTCAACAAATCCGTTGCTAGAGAGTTATACCGTTTAGTTCCAAAAATTGCTAGTAGATTGCATTGGCGTTGATAATTTATTGCTCATTCCCGTGCTCATTTATTGCACATATTACGTAATGATAATACTCACCAAAGTGAGCTGATGATAAATATTCAAGCTTACATCCTTCGGTAACCAATTCATGAGAAATCATGAATAGGACTTAGTTATTGTTGAGCATGATTCAGGCATTGTCTAATATAATTTGAGGTATGATGAATTAGACTCCGTGAATGTTGAGTCTGACTTGTAAAATTTCGAGTTTGAAACTTGAGGAATCACGAATTTGAGTTGGGAATTTGAGTTTAACTTGGACAATGTTGATTACTAGTTGAGTGCGTTTAGGGGAACGGTGAGTTTGACTTGTGACAACTTGAATTTGATTTGAAAATGCTGAATTTAACTCGGGAAATGCTAAGGTTGACTTGAGAAATCATTCATTTGACATGGGAATGTTGACTCTGACAGCGCTAAAAAGATTTCCACTGTCTAATTCAAAAGTGAACTGATGACTGATGAGCTTAGATAAAATGTATCTAGTTGTGCCAGTTATTCGTCAGTCCTCAATTTAATATTTGACTTGAATTTAATGTTTCAGTATTTTCGTGTTTCAGCTCAGAGCTTTTCACAGAAAACGAGATTTTCACATTTCAAATAATAATTTTTGCAAATTAGGGATTTGATGTTTAATGTCAGAGGAAAAAAGTCAACGCCCAAACATGCTCAATGCGTACTTCAGACAATGTTTTCAACACCGTGTCGAATGTCCTCGAGCAATCTTCAATTTAAGTAATGTGAAGAGAGCTAGGTGATTCTAAAGGCAGAAGTCCCGACAGGTTTAGTTGAGGGCCGTCAAAAATTACGATTTTCAAATGTCTGTAACTCTACCAGCTTGTGATGTAGTTTATGCTGTTAGGCGTGAAATTGCTTTTTTTGATGCTCTTTGATTGTTGAGCGCCTTAAGAAATGTCTTTAGTCTAGGATTTAAACATTAAGCTTGAGAAGCAATTTCGATAATTATTGGGGCTAACCGTGGTAGATGCCGTAGTCACGGATACTCTGTAAATTGAACGTAAAGTGAACGGATTCGGGTCACTAAACTCCGTCAATTGAAGTGATCTCAGATTTTGTAGAAATTATGTAGGCAAATACGTATTTTAGTCCTACAGTAACACCTGTTGAAGTAAGGAAGCGAAAAGCTGGAGAACTAAACATGTTCGGTTCCAGCAGCCACGAACAGGGTCCGAGAGGAGCGATCCTCCAGCGCTAAATATAGAATGTGTGTTGGGTTGGTTTGTTGATGGGGCCCCCGAGGGGGTCCCATGAGGCCGGACCGTTAACTTCTACAGATTGTTACGGTCGGACGATGGCGGCAGGGGAAGAGATAGAAGATGAAATGGCGGGAGATCGTGAAATACTCTCTCCAAATATTGTGAGACGACAGGCACCGGACTGTGACAACGGCGTTATTTACGTTCGGGCGGCCGATCAATGGGAGAGAGTCACTGGGAAAAAAACACCTTTTGCCAAGATGGATGGGCAGTATAGCTTGATATCTTACTGTAACATGGGAGAATTGAATTAGACAGGCTAACCTTATAACTGGTCTTTTATATGGATATATTCTCGCTCAGGGGGTCATTCCGAGGTTATTGTACAATGGTCATACAAGACCAGAGGGACCAAGCCAGGCTAACTTAATTATCCACTCCCAAAATTGACATTTAACATGGATATGTCTTAGCTCACGGGGTCATTCCACATTTCCATACCACAAAAATAAATTGGGTGGACGACAAAGCTTGCTATGTTATTGTACAACGGACCTACAGAATTAGACATGCCGAGCCTGGTTAACCTATTTACTAACCCCGGGAGCGAATTTTGTAAGGATAAACAGATAGGCTCTGGGAGGAATCCCATGTTCTTTCTGTCAGAAACAAGTTGTGGCGCTTCCTCTTCTATTGTACAACGGACGTACAGAACCAGAAAGGCCGACCTAATTACGACCCTGGAAACAAATTTCTGTAAGGACAAAAAATTTTGCTTTTTGAAACATCTCAAATTTCTTTCTGACAGAACTAAATTGTGGCAGACAGGCGTGGCTGATTCACGTGATGCTATCAGTTTCTTGGTTCGACTCAATTTTTGCAGAATAATGACCGAAATTTTGCTATTTCGCGTGAAAAATCATCATGTATGCCGACTTTTGACTCTCAAATTAAGATGATTTTTCACTTGATCACTGGAAAAGGTTTCAATCTCCTATTTTTACATTTTTCAACCAGACCTCGAAAATTTATCCCCATAACAATCTGAAAACAGCCGATTAAGATGAAAAAACCGAAGCGAAATGAACTAATTTCGGTCATTATTCCTCAAAAATTGAGTCAAATGAAAATGCATGACCAACACTTTAGAGTTCACCATCATCCACTATTTGACAACTTTGCTTGCCAAATACAATTTTGACAATTTTCATAAAATTGTAGGTAGAATCTGAATCTACAAAAAAAATTGGGTTTCCCATTTAAAAGAAGAAAATTAGTGTCACTTGCGCGTGGTTGCGAAGTTGCGCGGAGTGCTCAAATATGATATTTGAGATACTTGGGAAAAAAAAATATGAAGATTAAAAAAAAGGTATGTTTACTCTCATTAGGACGATTTTAGGAGGGGGAAAAGGACAATTTGTGGGAAACCCCGTATAATCAGGCATTTTAACCTAATTACCGATCCCGGAAGCAAATTTTGATATGGGAACCTATATGTTTGTTCAGGCGGCATGCCAAATTTCTTTCTGATCAAAATAAGATGCGTGGTTATATAAGGGAGAAGGGTGGTTAGTATAGCTTGATCTCTTATTCTGAAGATAACAATTCCAACATGAAATATTGAAAAAGTTACAACCTGCGATGGGTGAGTGTAGGGCACTAACGATAACGTGGGATGCTGTTACCGTGACATAGCCTAAGATATCCTCACATAGCCTGCCCGTGGCTGAAATTTGTGTGACCCATAAGCAAAGCGGGTTACATGCCCAATCGCTGTTTTTAGTTCCCTGTGGTTTTTCCGGAGGACCTAAGACAGCTCAGGGAGTAATTTCAAATATTCTTGCCTCAGAAACAAGATGGATGGACATTATAGCTTGTTCTCTTATTTTGAAGAAAACAATTCCAACATGAAATCTTGAAAAAGTTCAAATCTGCAGGTGCAGAGGAGTGCAGGTCACCCAACGATTACGTGGGATGCTGGTATCCTTCTACGAGTATATTACGCTGCTATGCTGTCTCCTCACGTAGCCTGCTCATGGAAGAACTTCGTGTGACTCATATCCGATGTAGGTGAAATCGTAGCGGTGCAAAACGGGTTACGAAGCCAGCCTTTGTTTTCAGTTCCTTAAGGTTTTCCGGATAGCTGTACAGTATATATACTATATATATATAGTATATATAACTTTGATGTTGGGTTCATCTACCATGAGATTACTGTAGCCACGTCCTTCGATATTATACCGTCTTCTCGTTTGTTTGTTGCATAGCCCACTTTAGGATAAACTGCAGGATCTGTCCCTAATGAAGGGTTCGAGAACTTTTCATTGCCAGCTCGTCTGCCTTTTTGTTACCTGGGCTGAACAAATTATAACATGGACGTGTATAAAGTGTTCCAGAATTGATACTCCAAACTTCAGGAATCAATTCTGAAATTTACTAGCAACAACTTTGGTCCTACAATATTTTCCCCCCAAAACACCCTTACAATCTGATCATTTTTGTTTTTAAGCTTTTCCCAGCGTTTTCGACCTTATTTCACTAGTGTAACCACAATTCCTTAAATTTACTAATCAAATCTGAAGATATCGATGGAAACATCAAAAGTTTTTTTCTTTACAATGCACAATTAAAATTCAATAAACTGCCTAAATAAGTGAAAAATCACGCCCAAATGTAGTTGTCAGTTACAACTTTTTGATTGAAGTTGATGGCATTTTTAAAAGCTATTTTTGTATAAGTATCGAGAAAAAATATCTGAAATTCGAGAGCTTTTCAAGGTAATTTTATGAGGAAAAACAGTTTGGATGCTAAAAAACGTGATTTTTAATGGCGAAGTCTACGTTTTGATTCATTATTTGAAAAAAAAAACAAAACATGATTCATGAATCCTAGGATTGATTTTAAGGGGAGTGCCTCAGCAGGCTGTACTTACGTCCTTCCCCCTCCTTGCCATCAAGGAAGAAATCTCTGGTGAACCAGGGAGACTTTATGTTACCCACAGTCAGAGGCCTAACATCGAAAGATGAGAGAACCTGTTTGCACAGGGCACCACAGGTGGAGCTGGGCATTCTAGCTTGCTCCTACCAACTAAACGAGTTGGTACCCGAGTTATTGGCAAGCCACATAACTCACAATCCGGCACTATCCTGGAAGACAAATCTACCAGGAGAGAACCTACCCTTTAGCTTTCAAGCATAGCTAACCAGCCTGGGTATACAACCACTGCCACCACGAAACCAACCGCTTTCAGATGATGATGCTTTGCCGAAGCGTTGTATCTAGCGCCTCCAAAGATCCTCCGCCCGTGGTACCTACCAACCTTGTGTCTGTGATATGCCAGTGAACTGGCCATCCAAGGCACGAGAGGCCAGATTGGTCGCAGGCCCGTCACAGGGAAGGTGACCCTGCAACTACCACTTTATCCCCAACCCTGCTGAAGCAAGGTCCACTCATTATGGATGACCTCAAAGTGGGTCGTGGCCATAATCGAATGTGAATCGTCATCTACAGTCAGGTAGTCGGTCAAGATGCAACACCGTGCAACGAGAGGTCTGAGCTGGACCGCATGCCTGGCGGCCGCTCATGCATTTTCATCTCGAATACAGTATTTTCATCTTGTCATTTTCATAATTACAACGTGTGAATTGATTAAGTGATTTACGTAAAAGGGGTATCAGAAATAACAAACCTCTATTTAATAATTTGCAGTTTTTTACCCTAAATCGACTTAATACCAAAATATTATGGAAAATACCAAACCAAAAAAGTTTGAAATAGGATGTTATGTATTTTTTCGCAGAATCAAATGTTGACGCTCTTAGGTCTCCTCGCTCGAAGAATATGGGACTTGTAGGCTCTTTCTCCTGATCAGGAGGGTAAACCAACTATCCCCAATTCCAAAAAAGTGTAGGTAGAAGAGAATTTCAACTGAGGAAAAAGGGGATAAAAATTCCTTATTTGTTGTACGAGGAGGCACCACCGTTCTGTAGCCCAGTTTGAGAGGTTGAAGAGCGATGGGGCTGTCCGAAGACAATCCAAAAGGACACTCGTGACCTCTCGAATCGCTATGATTGAGTTCGTGACTCCTGGACGGACGGGATCCGATCGCCGATCGTACAGGAAGACGTAACTGAACAAAAAAAATCACGAGTCGATCCCATCCGTATCGATTACCCACATCGATTCCGTCGCTGATTACAGGGGAGGGATGAGCGGTGACATCACAGGCAAGATATCTGTTACCCGATCATATCGGGATCTATGGGTAATATAAGCCAAAAATGACGGAGTTGAGTCTGATGGAACTTCCAAAATCGGAGTAGCAGGTCTCGGCGGGACCTGTTGCTTGAGGGTCCCGCAAGTTGGTTCTCATGAGCTCAGATTCCTTAGCGTAGATGATTATCTGATTTCCTGTTGGGTCCCTCGTGATTTGCCGAATAAAAATCTTACCTATGTCCGACATGGGCCTTCGGATACGACCCAAACTATACACCGCGAGAACAGTTGAAATGGTTTTTGCTAAAAAGTCATAGGTCAGTTTTTTCCAAAAATGAGCAGGGAGATAGTTCCGGATACGTTTCAACAGACACGACACTCATATGTTTAGATAGACATAAGAATATGCTCCCACAATGAGTAACAAATGTGAAAACGCTGCGAATTATTACTAAAAGGTTTTGTACTGTATTAGGTAGTCCCTCTATGCAAGAATGAGAGAGAGAGAGTGAAAGCGTTTATTATTCAATTGAAGAATGTACATGGATGCATAAAATAATAAATATCTGCTGCATACTTTTCTTTTCCATTGAGAAATATTATGATATTTTTTTAATATTTTCATTTATTATTATTATTATTATATATTTTTTAAACATATAACAAACCAAACATAAACTATGACTTTACACTTCTTCGTGTAAAAATAATTCTTTATAAAATGATTGAATATAAAATTTGAAAATAACAAAGACGATAAATTTCAAAAGAATAGCTCTTCTAACGATTAACCTTGATCCTTAGGATCGTCACAGGGAGATCATACAGAGTTTTAACGTATGTAGCTCGATCTTTAACGAAACTCAATTGCTTTCCATTAGTATTTTCAGCTTCTCGAAGTCCAGCTCCCCAGTGATTACTATTCAAATATATTGGTAACAGAAAGATTGGCTCCTGTTTAAACTCAATACAATTCTTAACCCTCAAAACATATGAATTCAGCTTTACCCAATGATATTTTTGATCCCGTACAGACACCCACCACTAGACCTTCCAAGCTCTTATTGGCTAGTTGCATCCTCCCAGCATAGCACATAATCACCAAAAAATTCCTCTATACTGCTGATATTGACTTCAACAAAGAAGTTACGTAAAACAGAAATACACCATAATTATAAACGAAATCAATGAAATTTACTTCAGACATTTTTTTTCTTCAACCCACATACATCAGTGGTAAGATACTAAACTACTCTTTGCAAGCCTGTGTAAAGAGAATGTGAATTAGGATGAAAAATAGTTTAAAAAGCAAAACTGAATGGGAACATCACCCTCATCAACCTCTTCCTTCCAATTAATAAATTTTAACGAATTAAACTCGAGTTTTAACGATTTAAACTCGAGTTTTAACGATTTAAACTCGAGTTTTAACGATTTATTGAAACGATTTAAACTCGAGTTTTAACGATTTAAACTAACGAATCGAGTTGAACTGAGTTTTAACGAATTGAACAGAGACATCTTCCGCACATAAGAAACACCTGTTGTTAAAATCAAACGGTGGCATTCTACGCACAGGCCACTCCTCGAACTCCATGAAGAACCAGGAAAAAGAACAACAGGAAGCAGGAGAATGGAGGTAAATTATTCTCCTTAAAACTTAACCTTATCGCTTCATACCGGCATATCTACTGATTTCGTTTTTCTTACCTGGTTTAATTCTATACAATGATTCTAATCTTGTATTCCAGATGACTATGAAGGATCATCATTGAAGGATGACAATCGATCTACGACCTGTACTGTACCTACATTAACGTTTGTTGTATTAATAATACTTGTGAATACTGTAAACACATCAACATTTTATTCCTTGCTAATACTTTTTATAACTGTAAAACTCAACAACAATAATAACTTAGACGTTATCGCACCTCCAAGTCATCTCAGGTTACATCACAGCCGATTCCTCAGTTTTGTCAGCAGAAAATGGGTCTTCCGGGAGAGTAAACGGGCGTCTTTTTCCACCGTTTTGGACTCCCAACTTCTAGCGTTTTTCTATTACGCGGCTCCGAGACTCGACAAAAAGGTCGCGAGCTGAGGTCAAAATATACATAACTCCCGAAGACACTTTATGGATTCAAGCTTGAACACCTGTAGACTTTCTCTCGTCTTGTTAAGCGGTAAACGGAGAATCCGCGTAAGCGCCTCAAGTTGTCGGGTAACAAGGAAGATTAGAAAACGAAAGTGGAAATAGGCGAGAATGGTTACCCATCTGCTGACACCAACAATATTGCAACTACCTCCTGCTGTTGAAGAAAGATCGTAGTCAACTGCTCATCTAGATCTACACACGGCGTGGGGACTTCTGCCGTAATGGATAACTCAACTAATTTGACAGTAGCTGAGAAGTGGGTGCAAAACATGAACTTCATTACATACGTGCATTTGTTCGTTTTTATATGAACAAACTTCTGAACACTTCAAGGAACACACTAAAGACTTCAGAATACTTTAAAACTGTTATAACTACGCTAAATAAGACTCTATATATGTAGAATAAGTGTTAGTTCTTGTGTAAGTTCCGAAACAAAATTTCGATATCAAACTAGTGTAGAAAGTTAACCCCAAAATGGCCCATTACTTAAATTCGGCAGTTTTAGCCAAATTTTCTCTGGGTGTGGCTTGAATGAAAATCTTCTCTGAACTGGAGGTCGGTCACACTGAACGGAATTGTGTCATGTATGTAAAAGGTGATTTGGAGGCAGGTTGATTTATATGTACAAACGGGGATTTTAAATGCCTGGGTGGAAGAGGAGTTATGGGACTCCCCAACACTAGGTTTGTTTGTTTTGATCGCAGTAACCTAGTGATGTAGTGAATGTGGATACTGGAGTGAACTACTAAAAGGGTTTATAGCCGATACATGGGTTGAAGCATTCTGATATGCATGGAACGCTGCTAATTCTTTCACTGGGGTTTATTATTCAATTTCATTCATTTGGCTTGCACTCATGATTTGAATTTATACTGAGCTTTGGAGTGTGCGTGTTTCGCGGGTGATAGAGCGATTATTGAATTTCAGGAGGCACACAAATATGATCAACTGATCAATCCAAATAGGTATTTTGGTTGAGAACCGATTTAAGTGCTCTATGCATATCTCCTGAAATTCAATAATCGCTCTATCACCTGTGAAACACGCACACTCCAAAGCTTAGTAGAAATTCAAATCATGAATGCAAGCCAAATGAATAAAATTGAATAATAAAGCCCAGTGAAAGAATTTGCAGCGTATTTTCTCTCCCAATCGGTCTAAATTGTGGGTAAATGGAGAAATAATTCATTTCCAATTATGGTATCTACATTTTAGGTACATATATCCTGGAGGATACGTCGTCCGTAGGTTTCTGTTTACTGGCGACGTTGAAAGGTGAAAAATACCTATAAATTATCTTTTTTCCCGATTGCCCAACTAAACTTGAAAAAATGTACAAGTTTTGTAAAAATTAAAACAGAATTGTTACATATAATGCCAAATATGACCTTACAATCATAAAATTATGGTGTTCGAAAAAAATACGGAATTTGATATATGATAAGGTATGACGTATACATTTAAAATGAGGGACATCTACGAGGACGATTAAGTAGGTACTTTGGGGAAACACGAAGTGAAAGGCCGCTTCATCTGTGTCCATTTTAGGGAAAATTTCACTGATCACTAGTTGGAAACATCGCCGAGACTGACAATGAGCTCGATATGAGTTGTCACCATTCCATCATTTGCCAGATTTCGAGGAAGAACAGAAAATGTGTTACATCACTCCAGACTGCGTATCTATCGTTACTGCAGACTTACGAATCGTTCCAGTATCCCATTACTGTATGGTACAGAGCATGTCATAGCAGGAGGAACATTTCAATATGCTCCTCAACATTTCGTCCAACTGTATTCCATCCATTTGAATACCAAGTTCATTCAGTTCATTTTCCATTTCCCCAAACTATACATTTCTCTTTGTGCTTATTTCCCCAAAATAGTCGCCTTTCCTCTAAAGTAGTCGTGTTTTCATAGAGTTTCCCCAAAGTAGGATCTCCTACATCTACCGCCGTGGAATTGACCAAACATTTATTCTAGAAAACAATGCATATTAGGCAATTTTTTTTATAGAGCGTTTATTTGTTAATATATCAACTAGTTACAACTGAGGTAATATAAAGGCAACTATCTAGATATTTACTTCACATAAATTCCGCATTATTTATACGAGTGTTAGTCCATTGACAATACACCACATTTCAGCTTCACAACAGCATCCAAGGTCCAATGGCTTGGTCCTTTTCAGGCGTCGGCTTACTAGGAAAGGAATATGCCAATATGACCGATTCCGAACTCTAGTTATGATGTTGACATTCTTGAAAATAAATATCGATTGGGAGGAAAAACCCATTCACCTCGATATGACGGTGTTGGAAGTATCAAGTGTTTTGGCCAGGAGCAAACGTCATTACCTGGTGCAAAACCTGGCGTGAAAGGATTGTGTAAAAGTCAGATTCCTTTCTGCCCTCAAAGGGTTCGCCATCATACCCGACACCTTCCCACCTTTTCCTCGCTCGGTACATCCCGGATCCCGGTTTATTATCTAGATGTACCTTTGCGACGCAGTTACCACCTCGACAGCGAACGCGTTTCACACAGGAACTCGACGTTTTTTTTGTGTCTCGAAAAATTGCGGCGGGTGCATCAAGGTAACGACGGTCGTATCAGACACCCGCTGTCAGCTCATCCGACAACACGACAAGCGCCTCGGGGACCGGAGCAATTTTTTCGTCATTTTCAGACGCCGCCGGATTTTTTTCGTCTTCTGTTTTCCTCCTTTTTTTGGACATTTCTCGTCTCTCTTCCTCTCGTTCTATTCTTCAGTTGGGACGATCCTCGAAGCGGCACCTCCCTAATGGGGGTGTATGACCATAATTCGACCATAATAATGTAAAATATCCCCCCTTCTCTTCCTCTTCACTTGATCACCCTCCGCAAGACCTTCCTTACCGACGTTTTACTCCGATTCGACGCGCCTTGCGTGAAAAAGACGCGGGGCGAGCGACGTTACCGGCATCGGGAAAACTGCTAATATAACGGGACGCCGTTCGCGGGACTACGTTACCTGCATCAGGGATGGACGCGCACCGCCTACCTGCTCATTTCCGTCATAATGATGGGGCCCGGGTGTTAGTTTTTCTTTCTCCTGGAAACTGTAAGTTCAGTGACCCTTCACAGGTCCATCCAAAGCCGCAGCCACACATGCTGTGATTGACAAACATCGAGCCAGTTTCCCGAATCCCCGGATTGTTGACTGGCATTAGCCAGAATAAAAACCGGATGTGTTCACTGGCTGATGCGTTAATGTGAATGAATGAATGAATGAAAAACATGTATATTAGAACAATTAATTACAAAACAAATATAAAATGTGCATGAATATGGCTGTTGGCTGTGCCCGTCTGCCAGAGATCTGCCAACAACGAACTGAATTTTTTTTTCTTCATAATAGAGGGTTTGTTTGAGAGGAAAATGTGGAGCAGTATCATAACTTGCAATGCTTCATTAAATCCAGTTGAACTCAGACACAAGCTCAGATCTGTACGACCATGCCGCCTCACAGCACCTGGCTAAAGCCAGCCAATATGCCCCATTCAACACATCAATGAACAACTCCTCCGAAAGCTCCGCCGATCCTAAGTTGACCACACGAAACTCCCGGAGGGCTGGGCATCGCGCCACAAAATGCAAAATCTTCTCAAGTTTCCCCACATTGCAGAGCGAGCATATCTCCCTGAGCACATCATTTGCAGTCTGTCCATGAGGTCGGGCGTTGATGTATTTGCCAAATACTGAATATTCTCCTGGAAACTGTATTTTCACTAACTCTTCACAGGTCCATGCAAAGCCTGTAACTTGAAGAAAATTTAAATCTCCCGCCACGTTTGAATTGCGCGGTTTCGAACACCCAATCGTATCACTCCAGTTTGACCAACTCTTTGAAAGAGTGCAGATTTACTTGATTAATTGTATGATTTGCAATTTAATAGATATTACGTTCCTTTAGCTCAAGAATCATTTCAAGAACTTTTGGAAAGGGAGAATGCTCCACAATAAAGAATTTCATTTTATAAAAACGTAATCTAGTTGATAGTTGTGGGTGGCATGATGACTGCGAACTTCAAATCTTCAAAATTGCTTCACTGGTACTGCTATTCTCTTGCTAACAGTGATGCACCCCCTTCATGTTGGTGTTCCATCGGCTCAATAGTGGTTCTCGCTGTAATCGCAGACGAGAATATTTTTCGCGCTTTTTCAGCCACTCTTGCACCCATATTTTTCGATGAACTCGACGAAACATTGCAATCTACGGCTACGCAGCTTATTTTCCTGTTGTCCATGATACCAAAACAAACAACTCAAAAAGGCACAAATTTAGTTGTTGGAATGGCGGGAGCATATGTCCTGAGGGAACGTGCTCAATTGACAAGAATATTGACCGTGTAGGGAATTCAACGCTCTTTCCTAAGGGCTCATCAAAATTGCTCTTAGTGAGTATATTCAGGGAGTTATGACTGTTAGAGTCTTAAGATTGGAAACACGGAAAAAATTTTAAAAGTGAAATAGCTCGGAAATGAAGCCTCTAAAAAGAAATGTCTAGGAGGATATTTTTGACCATTAACGGTCCTTTGCAACGGATCTAGAATACAGCTTTTTTTTTTGAAATTTTATTGTACCAAGTAATAATTTATTAACAGCTGATTGTTCCACTCAACTGTCCACAAATAGGCAAGATCAAGTGGTTTGGTACGCTTTAGTCTTCTGGTGATGTCACTTGCGTCAAGGAGATGGGCAGGTTCCTCGTTGACGTGATATCTTAGTCGTTGGAGATGACTCACAGCTTGTCGCTTTATAGCTTCGCTAACTGTTTCGACCTGAAGTTCATGATGGAGACGTTCATTTCGAAAGTTCCATGGTGCATTCACAACAGTTCGTAGCACATTATTTTGGAAACGTTGGATGATATCTCGGTTGGATTAAGTTGTACAGCCCCACAGCTGGCCTCCATAGGTCCAAACAGGTTTCAGGACCTGGTTGTACAGGGTTAGCTTGCTCTGGATCGACCGTCTCCCTATTAGCCAGTACATTTTCCTGAATTTGAGTAGGAGTTTTCCCTTGTTTTTCTTAACATGGGCTCTCCACCTGAGCTTGGCATCGAGCGTCATACCGAGGTATTTAGCTTCGTTAGCATACGGAAAAGCCTTGCCCTATAGATAAACTGGTACGTAGTCAAATTTTTTGTTAGTAAAGTCGACGTGTACCGATTTATTTTCATTAATTCTGATTCTCCGTTTCGCTGTCCACTGTTTTATGCTGGATAAGGACCTTTTTAACTTTGTGAGGGACTCAATATTAATTTCTCCAACTGCCAGAACCACCGTATCGTCCTCAAAAGTAGCTGCAGTGTTCATTTCAAATTCTGGGAGATCGCTGGTGTGAAGAACATACAGGAGTGGCCCAAGAACACTTCCTTGTGGGGCCCCTGCAGTGATCAGCTGTGGCTCTGAGTAGGCATATTCTTTCTTTATTCTAAAGTAAAGATTGGTGAAGTAAGATTGGAGTAGTTCAGCATACTTCATTGGCAGGGTTTTGCGCAGCTTGTAATTGAGTAATTCATGCCAAAACCTTGTCAAATGCTTGAGCGATGTCGAGGAAGATGGCAGAGCAGACTTTTTTTTCAAGTACTTCTTCAATTACATGTGTTACCCGATGAACTTGGTCGATATACAGCATCATGATATGTAGGCATGAGAAGTCGAGTTTAGATAATGTACCACAGACTACGTCAAACAGTGAAAATATAAACCTTCGGGGAACATTTTCATCGTTTTCCCTCTCAGAAAGGGCTAAATTATCAATCTAATCCGAAACCTCCTCTAGAACTCAAGCTTCCCCAATGCCGCTTTCGATCAACCTCAGGCTCGCGGCCGCTCACTCCATATACAGACGAACAACGAAAGGCCTCGTCGGGACGTAGAAAGCGGTGGAACCTGCGCCTTTATCCCCCCGGGTCGTCCAAAACACGGCGAACTTCAAGCATCAGGCCTTGGGAACCACGAAGTTGAGAGAAACCAAGTACTTTGATACTCAAATAATCCCATCAAGTGCCCTTAAGAACAAAAGTTGAACATTTAGTTTTTGTTATATTATTTCAATAATAATGAACCTTAGTAATCGAAAGAGAAAACCCGAATTTAAACCCATTAACATAAGTATATTAGAAAAACCGAATGAAAGTAACACTACAAACTATTAACACAAGTTTATTATTCCTGTCTGACATAGCCCTTCTACGTGTATCACTGATCTATAGCACCTCTCGCATCCAGATCTTGTAATTACATTCAAGATGAAAATACTTGGGCTGCCGCCAACGAGCTTAGAACCCTTAAACGGGCTTAGCAGTCAGACCGCCTACCTAACCGATTTTCCAAATTGTTATCAAACGGATGATCTTACACTAATCCAGGTGGTGTCATTCGATTTAGAGAACTATATTCTTCCTGAATAAAACTAAAACTACACTCCTGAATTTCGATTTTTTGATAGATAAATCCTAACGTATGATCCTTTAGGGTTGATTGATATAGATGCCAAGATTACTGGTGCTACCTGGATCAATGTTGGATTTCTGAGCCAAATTTCAAAAACTTTGGTTCAGTTGATAATTTTGAGAAAAAAAATTCGGACGCGGATGGGCGAATTGTTTTTAATTTGATTTTTGAAATCTACGTCATTCTAAGTATCTTTATGGTAAATGCCATGTTTTTTATTTATCAGTAAAATGGAAAAATCAAATCAAATGTATTTCCTTCGAATCAGCCGCTGATTTTAATTAAAGGATCTAATTTATTCCGCATTTCTTGGAACGAATCCGACTGTCTCTATCCCTGATTATTCAATGTTAATACCGGCCATATAACCCTACCAGTACAAAAGATTACTAGTTTACATTAGTCAAAAATTTCGTTTTCAAGGAAACCCGTGAAGATATCCGCGATCTAGGATGACAGGTGAGATCCTATAGCCATCCAAGGTTGAGTGTGTAATTTCAAAGCTTTGAATTTTACTTACAGATGACCGCAAGATCTCAAAATAACACAAAAATCATAACATCATTTCTCCATGATAGAGGACTCACACATTACAACAACATCATTGACAGTACTTGCTTAATTTCTGTGATTTTCCGCTCGTACCTATGTATGTGTTGTTGACTCAAATTGGGCTTGCCCGTATATAAATAAATAAATAAATCCGTTCGGTGTTTTGGTAGTTGTAACCACGTCAAATTACAACAAATCCGTTGAACGCGTTCCTGCGGAACATTCACCGTACGGAGTGCCGTCTGTCATTTCAATAACGGTCGTCTTTTTTGATACATCCGTCAACTCTGTGACGGGGGAGCGAAAAAAAAAAAACAAGGCGTTTCGACGTCGGGAATGTTCCGATCCGGTTCACGAGGGGAGCTCGCAGTAGTATTAGACTTCAACCAGATATGGGCATCGATTTTCAGATGTTTAGAAAGACATTGATGTTTTTTAAACCTCTGGAAGAGGACTGAGTGGTTTTGTAATCAATCAAGGAATAAAACTCGTTACAAATTTCTTTGAAGTTGTTGGTTTACCTATCACAAGGCCTGGAACGAATTGTTGAGTTCAGAAGCTATGCCAATTGATATACGGTTTATTGTTTCTGTATTAGGTAGCTCTTCCGTACAGAACACTGATGCTTATGTAATTACTTTCATCTATAAATATAACGGAATCTAGATATCGACAACAATTTAGAAAAAAACAGCATAAGTTATGATATTCTATGGTGAGGTAAATAAATTTGCATACCCCATAGGGAATCTAACACTGGGCTTCTGCTTCATAGGGAAAGACACTCACTACTGTGATTTCGAAAATTGAGGTGAGGGTTTAAAAAATCACTGAAATGTGCGTCTTTGTCTTTTTCAAGATGTGTCATTTCAAAAACGTATTGATAGAAGTTAGGAGTACTCAACGATTGTCAGAGCTCTAAGGAAAAATTGTTGTTACAGCTCCTGGGAACTATTGTTATTGCTTTAGGGAACTCTGTTGTCGTTAGAGCTAAATGTAACTGTTGTTGTTAGAGGTATAGTAAACTCTACTAAGTTGACCTTCTGGACCCACATCTGCAAGGTGGCGGATAAGACGGCGGCTGCAGCTGGGAAATTGAGTAGGCTCATGGCCTTTATGGGAGGACCATCACCAGCGAAGATGAGGCTGCTCATGCGGACAACGGAGGCCATCATGTTGTATGGGGCGGAAATCTGGGCAGAGGCGCTGAGATACAAAAAGTACGCCTCTAGGATGGAGGCGGTCCAAAGATATGCTTTGCGCATCAGCAGTGCCTATCGGACTGTGTCTGGACCAGCGGCCCAGGTTATTGCGAGTGTTGTACCAATCGACCTGATGGCTGATGAGAGGAAGCGGGTTTATGCCAGAAATCAATATCATGCGGCGAGCAGTAAAAAAAGAGAAGAGAGCTGAGATCCTGCAAAAATGGCAGCAGATATGTTCAGCAGAAACCTGGGGAAGGTGGGCAGCACGTCTGATCGGTCGTTCCTAAAGAAAATAGGGAAGACTTCCGAGGCAAGGTGTGTGGGACGATGATGTGGGGCATACATTCTTCATATGCCCAAAATGGCAGCAGCTAAGGCAGGAAGTGGTTGGAGTAATAGGTGATTTCAGCCCAGAAACAGTGATAGAAAAGATGATACAATCTGCGGAGAACTGGAGTACAGTCAGCACGTATATCACTATGGTGCTCAAAGAGAAGGAAATGAATAGAAGCTGGGAATGAGCCATGGTGGATGCAGTGAAGACCAGGAGGAACCCTCGAGGTTAAAAAGGGGACAGTCCCGAAGTAATGCGCAAAAAACAGTCCCGGTACAGTCCTATAAGAAGAGAGGAACGGTGTTTTTAGTCGGTATGCCACGATGGAGACCCCTACACAAAGGGTGCAGGGCGCATCTTTGATGTATACTGTCAGCCCAGTAATAGATTTTCCATCAACCTCTATGAAATAAAATAAAAAATTAGTATCTAAACTCTACTGTTTCTAGAGCTATAAGAAACTATTATTTTTAGATCAGTTAGATATTTTTAGATTAGAATTTTGATTTTCTTCATGTTTATTAAACTATTCTGTTTAGAGATTCTGGGGATTATGTTCTTGTTGGAGTACAGGAAACTATAGTTGTTAGCTCCAACAAGCACTAGGGAACTCTGTAATTGTCAGTAGTCTAAAATCCGGCTTCAAATCACATGCTTTTTGCACGCCTTCACTTGATCTCCCCGTCATTTTCAGGAGCAGTACTGAAAAATCAACGTACTCATCAGCATGTATTTTGCTATTAACTGTTGTTAATTACGAAAAATACCGCTCTCCGGCTTCATCCGCCTTTTGCTGGAAGGGAAATCTTAGCTTTCGACTTTGTTTAGGGCCAAAAACACACCACCAGTGAATAACTACATATTTCTATTCACCAAATGTCGGAAGTCTTACGGAGTCCAAATTATTACTTTGTCAGAGCTATGATTCTTAAAAAGTTTATGAACAGAGTATAAATTACATGGTTTTCCAATCTTACTGTTTTGAATAAAACCTAATATCCGGCCAGATTTTCATTTTCTCTTGTAAACATCTGAATTTATGTGATGTTAGCAGTCCTAAGTGTTGCTAAAAAGAAAAATTCGAAAATATTGGATAATTTAGTAACAATATATATTACATAATAGAATAATATTATAACTTATGTCCAATAATTAGCAACCAGCCTGTACAAAGATTTATGGAAGTTTAAAGGGTGATTTTCTATGTACCTATGTAGTTACAGGATCGAAGTTAGAAGAAAATTTCGTTAACATTTTGCATTTGAATGCTGACAGTACTGAATGAATGAATGAATGAATAGGAGTTTATTTCCATAAAATTAAAGCATGGACAAAACAACAGAAATATACCTTAGGAAATTAAAAAATATATAAATAAAAAATAAATTAAAACGCCCTTAAGGATTGGAAATTACCCCACGTTGTGGAACTGCGTTCCATAATAAAAGTTTATTGATATCATCAATAAAACAAATGTAAGGGCATCTTAGGAAATGCGCATTCTAAAAAACAGTGACAGTCTCATCCTGAATAAATTTGCACAAGTTCTCAGATATTTCAAGGCTACTAGCGCTTGGGACAGGAGGTTTTTCTTTAATATCATTGTCCAGTTGAACAAATCAATAAACTGGACGTTTTTGAAATTTGAAAGTTTTCGCAAGAATTATAATTACGGAAAACAGTACTGCCGTGAGTCTTTGCTACGAATTGTGTTTTTCCATGAAATCCACCCATTTGCGTTCTGGAGTACTGAATTGGTCATTGATAAGTGCTTTCAGAAAGTGTACGAGAACGTTAATTAATTAGCTAAATGAGTTCCGAGATTAATTTCTAACCGTTCCAATTGTACTGGGAAAATACGACTCGGACGGTGGTGAAGTTGGCTTTCACATTCTACGAACCCTCTCGCGTTCTCGCGGCCCACGCAGTTTGAGCGGTTTCGGAGTCAGCTGCCAGGTGCGAAGTGGCGATGGTAATCAGAAGGTAACGCACCTGACGGGACCAGTGAAAGTCCACTTGAGTCTCTGGAATATCAAACAGGTTCCTCAGCCTGGGAATCGTCTTTGACGCTCCAACTGCGCATCTTGACACGATGTTGTTGAAATAACGCGGTTCTGTGGGCCTAGCGTCCAATTGGCAGTTGTGCCGCCAATGTATACGTATGCTGGGCGAATTCCCCTACAAATTGGAATATTCCCTTTCACATTCCAAATTATTAAACATTCTTCATAAATTAGTGAAACATAGAATGGTCCACGTTTATTAGACCTAGTCTGCGATAAATGATCTAAACCCAGCGCCTCACTCCTCCATACTATGTAATTGTAGCTTAAAGTAGTTAACGACACTATGGTTCAATCTATCCTGCAATACGGAATACATGTATGGGGTTCAGCTCAGGATGGCGTTTTAAGAGAATTAATAACTGTGCAAAAGGCCATTCTGAAAGTACGATACAGACTTCCCCGTAGATTCCCTACCAGCGAGCTCTATGATTTTACCAAATCTTTCTCCATTAGGCAGCTATTCTGTAAAAATTTGCTCCTGTACTACCACAAATACCGTAATATCATTCGTGCTATAGAACAGTACCCCTACCCTACTAGATATAAGTTGGAGGGTAATGTTATCAACCCCCGCCCACGCCTATTATTATCTACCAGGAACCCGTTGTACGTACTTCATATTCTTCATAGAAACATCTCGATAAATCTGAAAAGTCCCGCCCAATTCTCTCGTACAATATATAAGAGGCTAATATACAGCTTTTTAATTTCGAAAGGCGCCACGGAGTTGAAGTCATCACTTGTAAGCCAGTATACCAGTTGAAAGGGAGAGTTCATTTTATTTATTTACTTACTTATTATTATTATTATTATTATTATTATTTTTCACCTTAAAGGTGATACCTATTCAAGAGAGGAATTAGGTGTAATGCGTTTGCCATTGATGATTCGTTGAGAGCGATCAGCGACCCCCCCCCCCCCCCCCCGTAGTAATACAGGCCTAGGCCTAGCACTTCGGGGTATATTGGCGGTAAATTTGTTTTTTTTTTTCATAATGTACCTACATTGTACTGTACTTTATTTTAATTTACGTGGTAGTGTCAATTTACTTTGTTTTTTGCGATGCCAATAAACGATCTTTCTCTCTCTCTGTAATTCCAAAAAAAAAGTCACATCACTCTGCGCATGCTCAAACGTAAAATATATCAAGCATAATTTTCTCCGGTTCCAGAAATCTGATCAGGCTCAAATTGTCAGGTTAAAACTGTCTGATAATTGCATTTTAATTACAAGGCGTAGTATCATTATTAACTACTACTTTACTACTACGATAGGAGAAGCCCCAAAAATTGTAATAGGACAAGTGGTTAACATTAGACCGACGAAGCACGACCTGAAAGTCGAGGATTATGGGAAATCCAGACCCGTATAAAATAGCCTGGACCAGCCCAAACGGATTCATTAAGAACCTCTCACTTGACCCCGTCATTCCGTTTTAAACCTACTCTGCAGTATCAAAATTTAGCCCTAAATTCACATGTGTCGTAGCAGCTCTGCTTGTTTCACCTGTGTGTAGAGATGTAGCTGTGTTCCCCATCTGAGAATTACTTGCTCCTCCTCTTGTCGTAGCCGACGCCTGAAATTAATTCTGGTGATTTCGCTTTAAGGTGCATTCACACTCGCGGTAACGGGAACGTCAGATCACGTTCGGAGACGGTAGAGTCAAGATTGCTTCAATGGAAACCATACGGGGTGATTCCACTCTCGGGCTGGGGACAGTCAAGATCAACTCTTCGTGCAGTCACCTCCCGTCAGGTCACCCAGCGAGCGATCAAAACCTAACGTGATCTTGACTGCCCCTGACTGAACGGAAAATTAGTATCACATACAGTCAAATCTCGTCTCTCAGCTGGGTTTCTTCGTTCTCTTTCTCACCACATCTGTTCTGATGCTCGTTTCTGATTTGCTGATCTCGTTCCACCTCGTTTTTCTTTAGTTGTCATTTCTAATGGATGACGAAAAGTTGATTGAGTGCGTTCGGAAACAGCGGTTTTTTAACGATTTTTTCATCCATTCTATTCAGAAATGCAGAGGTAATCAAGGGAATGGCAGCAAATAGGGCAAACACTCAAACAATTTAAGGAAGGTTGTAATATACCTATCCTATTTGTTAAGTGGGTAGGTATTCAATAATAAAAGCAGTAAAGTATTAAGTATTTATTAGAAGTACTAAGTAGGTGTAAATTAATACATAATAACATTTTTGGTAATTAATAATCGGTAATGTTGCGTGTTACATAAAAACATTACACTAACTCCTCATTTGGTAGGTCCTTCACGTAGGTCCTTTTTTCTTAGTACTTTGCTTAGACACAGAACTCTTAATGAAGTATCCCGGATCGATTTTATACCAATTTTAGCGATCATATACCAATTTTTTATCCTCTCGGATCGTGCCACAACAGGTGCAGCGCGGAATAGACTGGCCTGTCCTGCCCTGACGTGATGTGACTGGCAGTGCGAATGGGTGCTTGACATGACTCCGACCTGACTGTGATCTGACGTTCCCGTTACCGCGAGTGTGAATCAACCTTAAGTGTCCCTCCGTCACCCCATCAGGGAAATACGTAAATCACCATCATGATCCTATACCTATTTACTCGTATTATCCAAATTTAACTCATCCAAATTAGTTCAGCAGCTCACAATTTACATTTAAAAATTTCGCCACGCAACACAAAATTTTTATCCGTTCAAGTTCTGTCCCGTTAAATTCACCACATCAATGATTAAGGTTAATTATTGAGATTAACAAACCCAAAAGAATAGGAGACGAAAATCCATGAGGTGCTCAGGTTGGATTTGTGTTGTGGGGCCGCCATTCCTTTCTCTCCTGTCCCAATCAGAGACCCTAATTTTCAGGCGAGAAATTCAATAAGACAAAACTCCTTTCCTTCAAGAATAATATTTTGATTACTGCCGAGCGAGACGAGTCACGTTTCGCGAAAAAAACAAGTACGTGCCGTAAAAGTCCCAGTGACTAGGAATTGTTTTTCTTCTTCTTTACCGAGTAGATTGTTGTATATGGGGTCGGAGGTACCCTGACATTAAAGGATCACAACTCAACTACGGCGACGCTCAGTTATTTTCGTTGGTTAAGGAACGAAAGCTCCGCTCGTTGCGTCTTTTGAGGTCATAATTGCGGACCGATTCACTTCGCATGGGAGCACGTTCGGAACGCGATTTTTCCTAATGCGGGACATGTAACTTGAGCGAGCGGTGAAACACAAGTCGAGCATTTAGAGTTGTAAGACGAGGAAATGGTTTCTTCCCTGCAATTTCTCGAGAGGTCTACGATATATGACAGGGACATTATATGAATAATATTGGCTGGACGAAGCTAAGACAGAAATAGGTTAAATACAGAATAGTCGACTCAATGGGGTATATAAGCGGTTTTTGATTTATTATTTTCAATAATAAAAATCGTTAATCTACCAAGAAGAGAAAATTATTAACACCCTTTCGAAATTTGCTGTTATGCGTTTCAAAATGTGTAGAATCCGATAATCGAATTTTAAAAAATCTTTCCATTCGCCGTCCGGAGCTTTTCTTCAAAACTACTGTACAAAAGGTAATGAATGTTGGGCCCAGAATCACATTTGGGATCTAATTAGTCTGAATTTTCAGCTAGGAACAATTCAAGAGAGTGAAATAGAAAGGCAGAACTATTGGAATCCGGAATGTCGGAAACATTCGGAATAACTACTGTTTTCATGTGCAATATTGACACACTTGTTTTCAATCGAATATGCCCACCCGTATTGTTTTATGTTGATCCGTAAAGCTAGGGGTTTTATTAAAAGCGCTCTAATAGGAAACTAGTTATCTGAAAATAATGGTTAAGAAAAGTGAACAAAGGGGACATTTGGACTCCAAGAATCAATCATTTGATCTTGATCAACAGCGGCGTAACGTTTTCCAGCGGGCCCCCCGCAAAATATTTTCAAAGCCCCTTCCCACATTTTTTTTTTTTTTTTTTTTTTTTTTTTTTTTTTGCGAAGGGTGGACTTTTTCAACGGTCATTGTACAATACGCTACGATAACCTAACTAAAAATACATAATATAATTTAACAATTTAACCTACATTTACGAACTCGAGACTTCTAGTCTACGTAGCAAACTTTTGGATGACCGTGTGTTATAAAAGTCAACTTTTTACCAGAGACACATCATTTTCTTCAGTCATTTTTAAGTATGAATATGGTATACAATTTATATTATAACGATTCGAAAACCAAAAGATGATTGATCAATGAACCTACATTACCGTTGATGTTTATAAACTTGATGTTACATAATGGAATTTTTCTGTGTATCGTTAGTTCCGCTTTATTCTTAAAAAAAAAAAAAAAAAAGAATTTTGCTAGAGAGGGCCCGTTTCCGGGCCTCCTTGTAGCCAGGGTCCCCCCGCATCGCGGGGTTTGCGGGGGTGTACGTTACGCCACTGTTGATCAATCAATCCTAAGATGTAATGTTTAATGATTAAATTTCATAAAATCGAAATATCAAAGACTTTTGATGAAAAAAGGTAGGTTTTTTGTTTGTTTGATTATGATAAACATGTGATTTCCCAAACCAACTATCGGCTGTCAACGTAACAAATCGTGAGAGGCGCGAAGGGAGGTTGCGAGGAGTGATAGGGGGCAGATAGCAAGGCGCCCAGCTACCAGGACTCTCTCCCCTGTGCCACTCGCTTCTCTACGCTCAACTATCAAGGTAATCCGCTACAGAATTATTATTCTATTTAAATCCAATTAATAGCTCTTGTCCTATATCCATCCTGTTAACCAAACTCCATACCTAAAGACCTTGAGGTGCGTTATTCCATTAAATAAATGATATTAAAGAAATGCCTAATTCGTTTCCACCTCGTAGTTAATAGGAATCCCATAATCATTCTTGGAGCGATTGATACAATTATTGAATAAGTCAATCTATTACCAAAATCTTGTGTATTATTATTTCTTGAACCTTATACATCTGTGTATATAAAAACCTTGTAATTAATAAAGTAAAAAAAATGAATAATATCAAGAAATCATAACCAAAGAATGGTAGATTTGATATAACAATTAATTTCCAGTATTACAAACAATAGTTCCGTTGATCGAAAGAGACCAATTGGGTTGCTTTTCGATCATCCCTACGCTCACCATGTGGAAAATCGTTCAGAATCCGTTGTTCAACGGGAGGTCTGAACTACGCCGCATGGTTAGCAGCAGCAAAGTAGGTACTTGATACTTTCCGATCATATTATCTGTAACGCCATCTCCCAAGCTTTAATTTAGTTGAGTATAACAAGCGGAAGCAATGTAGTTGTCAGTTGGAGTTCTCCGAGTATTTCCGAGTTTACCTATGAAGTATTAACTCGTGATGTACACTCCAGTTCTGGTAGTTCGGAGATCCGCGTAACAGGATTATCTGATACAGAAAAAATAAACCTTCTGTAATAATTTGCAGCGGTTTTTCTTTTTTATTAATCCCAAAAAAGACATATTATGCCGAATTAACGTGAAATGTTGACTACAGATGACAAAAAGCGTGTCAACCTGCTTCCAGCCCAACCATTTCCCAGGAGCGAAGCAGAAAAACCCCACATCCATATTTACATGAAAACACAAACCATGTCACATTTGCACACCATCATTCTCCCGATCTCCAGTAGGCCGCAAAACGGATGGTGCCGACACCGTGTGACGGAAAAAACCGTGAATGAAGACGGGAAAGATTTCCGATGAATGGAGGAATAAGAAAAAAGAGAATGGACGGGAAAAAGAGGAGGTCAGCCGAGGTCAGACAAGCCAACCCGCGAGAAGTGTGCCATGCCTATATATGTACTTATATATATATTCTCAAGATGTTATGTAGGGTCTGCCTACCTTTATTTTAACCTGGACGGAAACCTGTTGGAGGATTTGAGTCTGCTGCCCTCGTTGGTTCTTTTAAAAGTTAAAAACAAACGGAGAATACTATATCGGAAAATGCAAATTAACTCCGAATTGACTTTGAGTTTTTTACGAAACAACGATCCAGAAATCGACAGGCGTTAATATTCATTTAGGAAAACTGGATGCCCCTCGCCTCCCCAGGGGACGGGCTCCCGGGACCCCCTACGGCTGAAATTCAAAAATCATAGAACGAGCTTTAGCAGCGCTTTGTACAGTTCCCTTTATACTCTCGGGGGACTTTGCATAGCCCACCCTCTTTGGAAATGGACATTCCCACACCTGACCTGCCACACTGCTGGGGATTCAAAAATGGACATTTTCCCACTCTGTTGGGAAAATGGAAATGGACAGTTTTCCACTAAATATAGACTTTGTTGCAAAAATAAAAATGGACGGGGAACGTGAAATGGACATTACTCTCTATTAAAGGTGAATTCTGTTGGGAATGTAAAAGTGGACATTACTTTCCAATGAAAATGAACTCTGTTTGAAAGGTATAAATCTCACTCAAGTTTCAAAATGTGTGGAATCCGAACATTGAATTACGTAATAATAATGAGAGATGAAACCTCGGGAGCAGTCTGGGGCAGTCCAGGATATTATTAAGATTTTCTGCAGGATCACGAGGTCCGCGGAGCTCCGTCTTAGGGTTTCCCGATGACATCTAAAAGACTGTTCATAATTGAAGTTTTCTCAACATATCGCAGACTCGCTCCATCGATCGTGAACCGAGCGATGTTATAAAAGGATTCCCAGGTCGACGATTTCAGCCAAAGGTCCCCCACCGAGAAAAACGGATTCAAATTCTTTCACTGGGGTTTATTATTCAATTGATGCTTGCGTTCATGATTTGAATTTCTACTAAACTTTGGAATGTGCGTGTTTTACAGGTGATGGAGCGATTAAATCAACAATTTCAGAGTTTTTACGTTATTTATTGACAGCCGTGCCTCTAAAGAATCGAATTCGAATCTGAATATCAAATCCACGTGGATCACTTTATGTTCATCCGTTCAATGTGAATGTGAACTCGCTTAGACAGGATGAAAAGCGACTAGTTTCATATGAAGAAAATTTGTATTTAATTTTAAGTCAAGAGTTCCTTTTTAAATGGAGTGTTTTAAGTCTTAAGTAATCAATTTAGGACAAGTGAAGCTTAGGTAGGTGTAGATAGGTGACTGTGTAACTCATTATTTCCGCGGAAATACAGAAAACGTTCTATCTTACTCCGTTTTAGTCGTAGGTAGGTTTTGTTTCACCTCGCTGAATTGAGGTTGTTCTACTCTTACATTTTCAAGTCACACTGCATTGCACTGTAGATTTTTTGACATTCTATGTCCTTATTTCAGCTGAAATTTCACTAGTAGCATGACAATTTGAGGTGATTCGAGGGCTATTCAACTTAACATGTCAAAGGATATGGAATGACCCACGGTCTAGGTCACCTACAGCTTCGCGAGCTATAGTTTTTGATATCGGCTCCTTGCAAAAAGACTGGTACAGGTCAATGTTCAGTGAATTACAGTTAGGAAGAACTGTGGTTGGACTTCTACAAGTATTAAAATCAAGATTAGTTTCAATCTTCGTCTATGGGAGTGTACACAAATTTGAACCCCTGCTTACATACCAATCAGGTTCCTGACAGGAAATTCCAAAATGATAACAAAATCCGTCAAATGAAGCCAGTGAAACTAGACTGCCGTTACCCTATATGAACCAACGGGCGAAATATACCTTCAGGGTTCTGAAATGCAGTTCGGACCAGTTGGATGCAATCACTCCAAAGTCACCCAATATAGTAGGATGTAAAAGGCCAACTCGGGGCATTTGAAGCTTATAATTGAGGTGGGCAAACGCGATTGACCAATTATAGAGCTGGAAAAACCTAAGCTGGAGTGCATTAGATCCTTTGCTCTCTGCTTGCCAGGCATATCTCATCATTTCGTTATCAGTTCATCATAGCCGCTTAATGTAACCTAGAGGGGTGACATTTGAATGGCAGCTTTTGTGGGACACCTGATTTCTAATGTGGACACTTTCGAGCAGCCGAGAGAGTCAAAATGCTATTTTCTGTCCTAACTTTAAAAAGATGACCTTTGAATGGTAGGTACCATGATGATTTTACTGTAACATGTTCAAGAATCGGAGTGGCCCATGGTTTGGCTTGCAGAGCTTCTTGAGCTTTAAGTTTTGATATAAGCTTCTTTTTCGTCAAATGGACTAGTAATGATTGGAGTTCACTGTCTTTGGTCTAGAAGTCAATTACTAGCTGTGGAGATCAGTGATCAGCTTAAGCCCCTTGTGGATAGTTCCGTTCCTAATCTATCTAACGTGCTGAAAAAGAAATGGGCTCTTTTCAAGGCATGCAGAGTGGACAAAACAAATACGATGGCTTGAAAAGGGCTTAAATAATGTCCCACTGACTACGTCTAACAATGAATGATGGAGCAATGAATTGAGTAGAAGGGATGTTCAGAAATAATTAACCTCCTGCAGTAATTTGCAGCGTTCTTGTTTCGTTTTCACTCCATGAAGATATGATAGCATCTGTGCAACGAACACGAAAAAGAAGTTCATAAACTTCCGCTTTTTAGCCTCGGAAATGAAAATTACGCGATAACCGAGGGCCTGTGGCTATCCATTCCATATATTAGAGAGAGGTTCTCCCTACGCCTTTCTTTTATGATAAATCGGGCGATGGAGTCCCACTCGCGGCAAACCGGCCGATTACGTTGAAAATGACTTCCTCGTGCGAGGGTGTGTGTGCCCCACAAGTAATGGCCTTTCTAAACTCATTCCCGAAAAGTCACGTAATAATTTTTGAAGTTGAAGCCCGTTACGGAAATGTGACAGAAAAATACGTTTACTGGTAGTCACCGTCGGCAATCAGTCGATGTCAGCCGCTCACTCATGTCTGCTATCACCGAACGGATCATCATTTTCGAATATACATTATGGGCCGGTTTCACCAACGATTCCCAACCATGGTTAAAGTAGATCGCTGTTTTACGGAACTCGAAATGTAAAAACAAACGGCTTTCACCAATATAATGAGTGATTAAACTTTAATGGATAGATAGATAAATTTTTTATTTGTATAAGTCACTACATGACCGTTACAATGAGTGCGCTTACGAGCTAATCGAAAAATTTAAGGTGTAACAGAGTTTAATGATGAGAAAAGGCAAATCTAAAAATAAAATAATCATAACTGGAAATATATAAATTTAAGTATTTCTCATGCAATAATACAGATGTTATTGTTATATGTCTTATTACATTGTTATTGTTATATGCTTAATTATTACAAACATAAAAAAACATTTTATTTGTTTACATAGGTATATAATTATTATTTCCAACATAATCCAAACATAGGTGACCGAATACAGCTTCACATCACTCGTTAGCAGAGAATGCCCTCAACGTAAGGGCTCTGCTTGCAAACGTATACACCGCTAACATCCCTGGCTGATTGTCCCGGAAATCCAAAAGCGAACATAAAACACTATTCACGTCCTCGGTCTTCAGCTCCTTCAGTGGTGTCCTCTTGCTGATAAACGGTTGCAGGTGATGGTCTCTGTAGGGATCATACAGTGGACAGATCAGGAAAAATGCACGGCGTCCTCCTTAGCTGGAAGGTTGCAGTGTGAGCATAGCTCTTTTGTATCCAGCTTGTATCTATTTCTTTTATGAAAAAATCGAATTGCTTCTCTCGACGAGAGTCTCACCTGTGCCAACAATCTCTCAATGCCAATGTTTTGATTTTTCCCCAAATAAGCTTGTCTGCCACCATAATCCAATATCTGCCTGTACAGAGGGTTGTATGATGAGTTCATCACTCTTTGCATGTCTAGGCTCCAGATGTGGTTTTCATACTTTTCGACGAGCCCACTATATTCTTCTTTGAGAGAATAGTAACTCAAATCACTGAGGATGTCTGCCGATCCGATGGTCGTTAAATACTCCTTCATTTTTGAGATCCAGTTAAATTTTGGGTTGCCATTAGAGCCGTCGGCATCTGAGTGATTAAACTTTAATCAGTAAACGTAGTTTTTCACAGTTTTCATGAAACATCGATTTAAAGTTTAAACGATGATTTAGACGATATTAAGGAGGCATTTGCCCTCAAAATGAGGGCGATAAAGAGATGATATTGACAGCAACCAACAAACGTTTCTATTTTCCCTGTTTTAACGTTTTTATTCAATTACTGTTTGATTTACTTTACCACTTAATTTTTTTTACTCCTTGTTTTCTGTTTTTGTTAATAGTGTTGTTTATGGTCACAATTCTATTTCCCTACCTGGCACTTGTGTGTTCGATGACACTTCGAATTTGTTCGACCAAACAGAAGTTCTTGAAATTTTGTGAACTTGTCACAAAATCAATATCGTCAAGCTCGAAATCTGCCGTTCTCTCTCCAATCCACCGTGGAATGCGGATAGTAAAATTCGCATCATCTTCTTTGAAACTCTTTCACAAGTAGCAACGGTCTAATCAAGCCTTTGTGGTTTTCCTTATTTTAGCACGGATTAGACAAAATAATTAAGAACACAAATAGCCCAATATTTAGGAAAACACTAACAATGTATGCAACTAACGAAAAACAGTAATAGCAAAATAGTGGAAATAGCACAATGAACAGTAACGTATTACAATAGAGTTTCTGAATAGAAATGAACTTGTATTAATTTTCGTTTAGGATGCTAACCATCAAAGTTTGTTGGTTGGTTTTGATCGTCGATTGAGCGGGATCGATCGTTAGTTTTTTCTTATTAGGAGTTAATGAAACAAAAGATCGTTGTTTAACAGCTGAAATATGACGTTTATCGAATAGACGTTGATTAAAACCTTTGGTAAAAACGGTCTTAAACCATCCGCTTGGTTTGGAGATTAATATGTTTTTAACTATTGAGTCCATTATGTTTTGTTTTTTCAAAATTCCCGGAGATTGTTGAACAACTAGAGTGAAATCGGGATTAAACCGAGAAAGGAGAATGAATTCTTGGAGCGGGTTAGGGCATTTTGGAGATCGGAGATCGGGAGCGTTTGGCCTTATCGTCTTTTAGCCCTATGTACAGATCATATTACCCCTCTGGAGACGTGCTCCCCTTCTATTTGAACTCCAGCCTTGATATCCAAACCAAGAGATTGCTCGCCCAGGTTCGCCTGTCTGGGGGTCCTGTTTTCCAAGTTAAGCATACCGGGATTTAAAGTAAAATTTGACTGCCAAGTGGACTGCCCATTGTGCAACCTTGCTGAACCTGATACTATCTTTCATTTTCTATGTGTATGCCCTGTCCTCTGTGGTGGGCGTTTTTCCTTTTTTCTGTATAATGAGTTGTCTAATTCTGAAATCTCTTCTCTGTTATGGTCTAAAGATGTGTTCACATCTCAAAGAGTATCTGGCCCTATAAATAATGTATCAGAACAAGAGTTTTATTGTTGAATGAAGGTTTTCTATATTAATTTACTTATAATTATTATTGTACCATTATTTATTTATGTTTTGCATCAATTTTTATTCACTGATTATTCAGTTTATTACTGTACTAAGTTATCTTTGTCAAACAAAATATAAGTGGGGAAGAAGCTCAAGTTAACCCAAAGCCGCGGTGCGCCGGCCCTTGGGATTTGAGAAATCGAGGAAGATGGAGGAGGTAATGACCAATAAATTATGTAAGAGCCCTGGGTGAAGCGGGTGGTGATAACACGAAGTACTCTTTACGAGATGCCCAGCTCGAGTAACCCCGTGACACAATGTCACGCAGACATGCACATACTTGCGCCTATAGTTTTTTTTTCACGGATACCGTCTTAAAATGGTGGTGGTGGTCTGGAACGTAAGCAGTTATTTTTTTCTTCATGTTGGGTGTTCCCATACCTCCCTGGATCAATCTTAATAAGCCTCCCTCTACTGCCGAACCCATGGTTCGAAAATTGGGTATACACCTGCAACAACACTCCTACAAATTTTCAGTCTTTAGTAATACGGACCTCAGTCTTCCAGGTCCCCGTCCCAGTTGCCTTAAAATATTCCCAACACAAGCGGTGAAAAAAATGTTTTCGCATTCGCAAAGAGTCCGGGGAAGTTGTTGTTTTGCTTCGTTACTGTTTCGCCTTTTTCATGACATGACGATCGTAGTCGGGAAGAGAGCGGGGTCCCCTGGTGAGGGCTAACCCCGTTTTTCAAATTGGTCGCCCTGTTTCAAAACCGGGACCCTTTCCGCGAGGGGGAGAGAGCAAAAAGCCGCCGAGATCAAAGTGCTTAAGGGCCCGCGAGTTTTGGGGTCCGGCGGGAGCAAAAAGGACGAGGAGATGAGCTTAGGTCGACCGCTGCGAGACGGACATAGGACTGTTTTTTTCAAAGTGGCTAATTATATTGACCTGGAGGGAGAGGAAAACGCTTGTTTCGGTGAAAACGATGTGTAGTTGGCTTCCACGAGGTGATAAGTTTAACCCGAAGGGAGATAAACGGTTTATTCACATTGAGCCCCGAGCAGGCGTCAGCGTAGGGCAATGGACAATCAATAGAAATCCACTTACCACGCGGAGCTAACTTTAGTTCATCAAGGGGTCCATTATTCTGTCATGGACCTAACCAACCATGACCTAACTCACCAAAACTGTCACGTTTTAATGTCATAAAAAGCTGCCGGACAAATTACCTGCTTTCACGTACAAACTAGCCGTTGCATAGCGTCCAAAAACTTAGGAAACAGGAACTTTTCAGAAAACTTCATATAATTTTTAAGTACTTGTTTCGGCTAAATAGAAGCAGCGTACGATGTCCTACGCATCAAAAATATGAACTTTTGGTGGAATTGAAAATACCTGATGCCAAAAATGAGCTAGACTGCATAGCTAACGGCTTCCCGTTGAATTAATGTGTGATGGATTTGGTTGGTTGGTCCTTCCCGATTCTTGAACTCGTCGCCTTGGGAGATGAATCAGGCGTCTTCAAGAGTCTGGGTCATCTTCTGAGCGTGGTGGAACATTAAACCGCATTCAGCTCAATGGAAGGGGCAACTATACCATTCCACCACCTCACAAATGGAATTACAAAAATGGAGGCGCAAATGACCAAGATTGGATAACGTACCACCAGTACTTCTGATACACGCAGATGAGGGATTTACGAATATGGATTATTCTAAAACAGAAATGATAAACCTCTATGTAATCATTCGTGGCGTTTCACTTGGTACGTTTGTTCATGTTCAGACGTTTCGTGAAATCGACGATTTTCGCTCTAAAACGTGTTGCTACGACAAAATTAGTTTGGCATTAGAATTCATGCATCTTGTCCGCTGGTTCGAATGTAAAGCCCCTTGGGTTTTCTCACTCAACTAATAACTTAATGCAAGGTACTAATTTCTTCTGGTCTGAAGTTCCGATCGAATCGTGTCTTATTAATTGCAATTCCCAACTACTGATTCAACCCAAAAATAACAAAAAAAGGGATATAACAACAACAAATAACTGTTTGAAGTAAAAAAGTCGGATTTTAAGGAGGTTTTGGAAAAAAATATTGAAGCCCAAAATTTTTTGGGAATTTCCAGTTGCCGAATCGACCTTTGTAGTTGGGTAATTAATAATGCCGTATCGTCGCTTAAGAATCATCATGACATAACTAAAATGTTCACTGTTTCGGGGTTTTATCAATTCTGACGTGGAATTTTACGCCGAATCGATTGGTGCTATTAGTTTTTCAGTTTCGATGGCCAGAAACGCCAATAACGGCAATTTAACGATTATGGCACAACTAATTTTTGTTTCCATCATGACGTAACTCAGCAGTTCCTATGCAACTTCAGGTAACGACGCGTGGGGAGCAGAGAACTAGTATGTTTATAATTCCTTTTATATTAATTTCGTTGATCTGTCACTTTCTACTTCAAAAGAAAGTACTTCAAGAAAACGTTATATGATTTTCGTCAATTTACGTCAGAAATCAACCTCACACAGTTGTTAAAAACGGGGGCTTTTAGCTCATTACAGTTGTGCTAAGGTGAAAAAGGCCTAGCAAACACGTGTCCGCTGAAATGGCTTAGTTATGCTTTGATAATCAGTAAAATGATAAGGTTGGGACTCAAGTAAATTACCTTCTTGAACTGACTTTAAGCAATCTATTGGTTTATTATTCAATAATAAATCATTGTAATCGCTCTTGAAAAAAAATTCTAACCCCCCTGAAAATTTCATGGTTTACGTTTCAAAGGGTGTAGAATCCGAATCTGCAATAAAAATTTTCCGTCCCTCCGCCGTACGCCATACGCACGATTTCTCCCAAACGGCTGAAGCAAAAAAGCTGAAATTTTCAGGAAAAATCCATGTTGGTCCGGCGACGCCCCAATTCTCGAGCCAGCTCTCTCACTTGATTTAAAGTGCCCTTTAAGGGTTGTCAAAGTTTTGTCAAATCCCTAAAAAATTCAAAAAGAGTCAAGGCGGCCTAAATGTGTAATTATTTTTAAGAACATACCACGAGGAATCGAATGAGCCCCTCCCCACGTCCGTAGCTCAAACCATTCCCGATGTATGGCCCGATTTATGGTGCCAACATTCGCGCTATTTTGGTTTATTATTGTTTTGTTTTGATAGCAGTAACCTAGTGATGTTGTGATGTGGATACTGGAGTGAACTCCTAAGAGGCTTTGTAGCTTGAAACGCTGCAAATTCTATCACTGGGGTTTAATATTCAATTGGCTTGCGTTCATGATTTGAATTTCTACTAAGCTTTGGAGTGTGTGTTTCACAGGTGATAGAGCGATTATTGAATTTCAGGAGATATGCATATACACGAACGGTGGACCATGCGACCATTTTAAATATTATTGGTTTTAAATGCTATTTTGGCCTTTTATATCTGGACTATGAGCGCCTCAAGTTCGTTACTTGCCAAAAAATTGAAATGTCAGTCTTTACTGGCTTCCATTATTGACCCTACCTTCTCGATGAAACAGTTTCGCTTCTCACTCATAGTACTCGAGCGATCAGGATAAATATTGAAACAAGACTGCTGGTACAAATCAGATTATCGAAAGAAGACCGCAGTCCGAATTCATCCGATTCAAGACCAAGTTCTAGGTTGGCTTCCTCAAACATTAAAAGGTACTGCCAACAGTTTCCGATGTTTCCTTTATTCGCGTTCAAAGATTCAGACTTCATCCGCTTCAGAAAAAGGAAATGTTCGCGTTTGATAGATTAATCCTCAGTCAAAACATGTTTTTCCTTGTAAGCACTGGAAATAGCCGAGGCCCTTCGTCAAATGTAGTTTAGTATAAGGAAAAATAGATTTGACTGATTTCGAGTGTTGATATCATCATGGTTAGAACCCATGAATCGTTTTAAAGTCTTCCAAAACGAATTCCCATGTAAAAAATTGCTTACAATTTTCAAATTCTCTCTAAGGCATTTAGCATCCGTGATTTGAAAATATGAGTTGTATCCATCTTCATTGCTATTAAAACATGAATCTCCTGTAACTTGCACCCAACTTTTGAGAGTTGGAAAAGTTATAAAAGTTATTCCGTATTCATTCAATGTCTCATCAAAACTTGAGGAAACTTACTGCTACGAAATTCACAAATATTGAAGTAAGAAATTGAGATATGTATCAACGTAATGTTATTCCGCGGGGGAAAAACTGTTGGTAAGAAATTGGGAAGTTTTTGGTTTAAAATATCGGCTCGCTTCTCGAACAATGTGCTTTAGTCATCAGTTGATTGATTCAGACGGTTTCGAGATAAACGGTAAAAGTGGAAGTTTAGTTCAACTGACGGTCCCCACCAACTTTGTTTCTCAAGTCGTTAGGCATTCGCGGCAGGGCTCCGGCTCGGGAGTTTCTTCATCCGAATAAATTTTTCTTCCTTCTCGAAGCATCGAAAGGAAACTCGGTCAACTCTCGTTACACAACGGACGCTCAGAAACACGAAATCAGGAAAAACAGGCGGATAGAGTCCTTAAAACCGTTGCGTGTAATGAATCCGACCTACGTGATTCCCATTTCTTGCCTTTGGGCTTTGAGAATTCGAAACGAGATCTCATTGCGACAGATTATTCGCAGGTTTGGGGAGCGATGTGAGGTAAGTACCGTTGTAGAGCAGGTATGAGCAACCTTTGACTGTGCGCCAAACTTTAGTGTGCAAATACGGTGCTGACCCGATATCAAACAAGAAATAGTACAATAGTGTTGATATATTATAATCTATTAAAATTACAAAATGAAATAAAAATAAGTGCTGACTTTAGCACTATTTTCAAAATGTTGGCCTTGAAATGCAGTCAGTTAGCTCAGTTCACTAAAAAGTTCCAGCCACGCAGCAAGAGCTGAAAACCGAATTTTCGAAGATTAGCTTTAACCAATTTTAGCTGTTCGGAACGGTGGAAATATTGTTACAAACTATCAACAAGTTAAAAAGCGATTCCAAAATCAAACTCCGTGGGATGAGCGGACACCAATTAATTTGGGCTGAACAGAAATCGTGTTGTGAGCGAACACTGAAACTTGAACAAGAGGTCCCAAAGGAATTTCAACTCAATATAATCAGCGGTGCGCTCTGCGCATGCGCTAACATGAAATTCTTGAAACATTTAACTGTCACAATTTTGATTCAATTTAGCTCATATGAAGAACTACGGGGAAAAACGGTTTTTGTCCAATTTTTCTCAAAATGCCGATTTCAACGCCATCTCTAGCATCTTAAGGATCTCTAAGAAATAATGAATTGTTATGTTGGGGAAGAACGGTTCCCTTCCGGGCGTCTGGGGAGAAACAGTTGTTGTCCGTATACTCCGTATGTATATTTGGATGCTGAGTTAAATGTTTCGAAATTGCATAAAATGTACTCGGAAAAACACCCCAAAATTCATTGTCATACCAGAAATTCCACGAGATTTTTTATAATTCGGAATTCAGAAATTCGGATACCCTCAAAAAGATACATGTGCGTATTGCGACAAGGTGAATGTTGGGATTTCCGACCTGAATAAACAACTTCTTTCTACCTCTGACATTGAAAAAAAGAAACCAATAGAATAACAGCTAAAATCGATAGAAATTGAAAAAAAAATTGCATCTAAACAAGAGCGAACAATTTTATTCGCTAAAGAAAAAGTACGACTTGCAATGAAGAACGAACACATAAAAGGGATCGCTATAGATTATCAAAATTGCTGTTGCTTCTAAGGGATAAAGTTATTACAATTATCCCTAAGAAAAAACTTTACGACTCACCGGTTCCCATAAAGGCAGCTGAACACGCAGATTTGCAATTCCTGAAGGATTTTTTGGAAAATCCAGAGTCCCGTAATTTTTATGAAAAAACTTAGTGTTTTAGGAGCATCTCAAAAAAGTGCAGTTCAGAGCCAGAAAAAACCAAGAGGCCAAAAGAAGAAAAGCGAAGACAGTGATGACGAATAATTAAGTGACGAAATAGTGATTGGAGAGGGATTGTGAGGGAACAACGGTTTTTGTCCTGGACCTTCTTCGATTTTTTTTAAACGTAGGAAATATGCGAATTTTAATTTGAAAATTTTCGAGATTAATAATAAAAAAATGTTGCTTAAGGCGTTATTTTTTTAAATAAAAAATCCATTGTTCATTTTCCCCAACCATGCCACAAACCTTCAAATTGTTTTTTCTCAAAATTAAATTTTTTGGACATGTACCATTCTTCCCCGTAGGTCTTCATATGATAAAGGATGTACCGAGGAAGCTGATGTGCCATCTCCATGGCAGTGTATTTTTATCTTTTCTTCTCTTTCGTCACGAAGACCTGTTTAGCTCGCTAAGGAAGGAGTGTGGGTTGGTTTTTGGGACAATTTTTGACAAACAACCCAAAGCTATTAAACACTTCTGCACTCAGCAGCCAGTCTTAAGCCTGGATTAAGTGTGAAAGGTAGTTGAGTCCGCTCTTCCCACTTGAGCCTGAATTTTGAAAACTAATTCATCGATGTTTGATTTAATTCCACTGATACCAAGACTTAAAGAGTTTTCTCATTCATCATCATTCAGCATCGTACGACGTTTTGATATATTAATTTTCATCAATGAAGACTGTTCGCATTTATAAGCATTGCCAAACGGACAAAGCAATCTTCTGGAAAATTTTGTGAGGTGCGGACCTCTCTTCTTCAAATTAAGGAGTGAGTTTTTTAGAATCTTGGTCAATTACCTTTGCGCGTGTATTAGAGCGTTTTGTACATTAGTTTTTGTTAGAGTAGCGAATAAATTGAAATAGTCTTCTTTGTATTTGAAATCACTGAATTTGTTCGTAAATTGCTCCGACATTAACTTGAGTTCTTTAGCATATTTGGTATAAGCAATATTTTCATACGCAGAGAGCGAAGGTGAAATGGTAGTTGTTATCTCACAGCATATATGAAGAATTCTTCAGTCCATTTTCCATGAAATTGCGACCCACTGCATCTACTTTTGTTTCTTTCAACCATACATTACTCTCGTTTACTTATTGTTCGGTAAACTTGATAAGAAAATATAATCAGTAAGTGCTCAAGATGTCACAAAATAAATTGACCGCAATAGCAGTGCGCTAGGATATCGTTTGTCGATCCTTATCACCTCTGTAGCTCAAATATAACTGAACTCAAGTTCAGGCCGTCCACTCGCATATACACAGTGACCAAAATTTGTAGGACCCGCAATTTATCTCCGTAATTTCCCGAACCTAAAAAAAATTCAAACAGTAAACCCCTCATTTTCTACGCGCAATTCAAATATCAGATTTCCGCTATTTGCGCATCACCTTTGTTTCATCTAATTGGAACCCCCATTCTTAAGGTAGATTCGGATTCTACGCAACACGCGAAAACGTACAATCCTGAAACTCCGCGAAAAAGTTGTCCACCGTGGAACCCAAGTGTGGCACATTAATTTTTATTGTTTTTAAACGCTGATTCACGTGGTACTATTCATTTTCTCTTTTGAAGAGGGCGTTGAAAGAAATAACGTACATATATTACGTGTATTTTAATAGTATTTTACAGAAAACGTTCTAAAATAAGAATGAAAGATAAAATATTTCAGGTTGCTTCCCATATGTGCTTTAGAGGGTGATCGTGAATTTTTTCGGACGAGGAGGTGGTATGGGGCGGGGGCAGAGTCACTTTAATGCATGTGAGATTATACGAGTATCTTTAAACACAGGAGTCACGTAGGGGCTTGGATGAGCTTGGGAGGGAATTCAAGGAAATTGGCATTGGCACTCCCCAACGATGCGACCGAATTTCATTTCCGCGCGGTGAAAGTTGGGCTGAAAAACAGTCGAGGTATCGCAATTGGATATTGTCGTTGTCTGCCCTAGCTGATTCTATTTAAAAATTTCCTTGTATGAATGTACACAATCACAATTTTGTTTCCATGAAATCAATATGAGTGAGAGAGGGAGAAAGAGAGACAGGGGGAGAAAAAATGTATTCGAAAAAAATAAAGTTATCAAGCAAAGTTATCAATTTAGCATCCCTAAAAATAAACAAAAAATAGAATACATGATGAAGTTGACAACATAAAAATACAAAATACCATGATTTCCAATATATTATGCAACATTAGACAATTGCCCGTTACTGTTGTACAAGAGTTACGGATCCATGAATAAAGTGATGTTAAACTAAATTGTCACACCTCACGTGTTAACCATTAATAGAAATAATTACTGATAGAAATTTACAATATTTTTTCTTATAAACTAGATTTATGAATAACAGTATTTGTGGGAACTTGAGAGGATGTTGCCTAAGGAGCGATAGAGAAAAAAGAAAGAAAGTAGTATCAGCTTTCGATTGGGGGGGGGGGGGGTAATTAAACTGTAATTATAAATGAATAAATTTAAATTAATTGAACATATTCACTTTTGATCACCTGTTCTGCTTGCGAGTGAGCCGAGGCTTTGAAAGAATATAACAGAATAGAAACTTATTGTTAAATTTACATTATGAAACGGTTCCATAACGAGGAATAAACTACAGGATGTAACATATATATATAGTTAGAAAAAAAAAAGAAAATCAGATTAGTTTGGCAAAATCAATTTGCAATTTTGGCACATTATCAAATTGAAAATTTTGGGAAATTAGTTTGAACCTTTGGCACAAATCAAATTTAATATTTTTGGCATCTTAATTTAAACTTTCGGTGACTCAATTTCAACTTCTGGCATACCACTTCGAGCTTTTGGCATATCAATTTATACTTTTCACAAACCCAACTAATCCAACATTCCATCCCATATAATGATCAATAAATGTTTTTTTCTCTCATTTTGAATAGACCAATAAATACGACCTACTAGTTCAAAAAACAGGATGTAATTACTTTTACACCACACTTGTTGTAAGAAAAACGCTATAACTGGGGTTTATTATTCAATCGAGATGATTTGAATTTCTACTAATTTGGAGTGTGCGTGTTTCACAGGGGCGATTATTGAATTTCAGGAGATATACAAGGAGCACGTGAATCTGTTCTCGATCAAAATACCTATTTGGATTGATAAGTTGTTCATATTTGTGTGCCTCCTGAAATTCAATAATCGCCCTATCATGTGAAACACGCAGACACCAAAGCTTAGTAGAAATTCAAATCATGAACGCAAGCCGATCGAATAATAAACCGAAGTGAAAGAATTTGCAGCGTTTTTTTATTGAACCTCAATACCCCCACAATAAAAACATCTATAATTTATCAAGTCCTTTGCACTCGTATTGCGTTAAAACTTCCCCAAATCCAAATTTAAACGATGTAGCCAACGGTAGACAGATGTAGAGGGGGCACACAAATATCATCAACTGATCAATCCAAATAGGTATTTTGGATGAGAACAGATTTACGTGGTCTATGCATATCTCCTGAAATTCAATAATCGCTCTATCACCTGTAAAACACGCACACTCCGAAGCTTAGTAAGATTCAAATCATGAATGCAAGCCAATTGAATAATAAACCCCAATGAAAGAATACTTATTTACCCCAGTAATAATATTGAATAATATTTACCTATATATTATCAGAATGCTTCAACCCGTGTATCGGCTTCTAACTACACTACAAGTATTCACATCGGCTATCACTCCAGTATCCACATTCACTACAACTCGACGCTATCGGCTGGACATCACAAGGTTACAAACAAACAATAATAAACGAAAAAATGCAAATGTTGCCACCATAAATCGGGCCATACATCGGGAATGGTTTGACCTACGGACGTGGGGAAGGGCTCATTCGATTCCTAATGGTATGTTCTTCAAATAGAAAAATATATTCGACTAGTTTTGAGGTTTTCAGGGAAAAAACTTTTACAGCCCTTAAAGGGCACTTTAAATTGAGTGAGGGAGCTGGCTCAAGAATTAGGGCGTCGTCGGACCAAGATGGATTTTTCCTGAAAATTTCAGATTTTTTTCCAGCCGTTTCGGAGATATCGTGCGTACGGCGTACGGCGGACGGACGGAAAATTTGTTTTTTTCGGATTCTACATTTGAAACGTAAACCATGAAATTTTCAAAAAACAGGGGTTAATTTTTTTTTTCCACACCACACTTGTTGTTAGAAAAAAACCAAAATTCCTGTGTGAAACTAAAAGAAAAGTTGAAAAACCTTCGTTATTGAAAATAATAGACCGTAATGTAAAGTGGCCGCTTTTTTTACGTGTAACAAAGGTGGAAACGACTTTGAAAAACATTTATATATCTCCCCACTCAGTCATGACTCCAGCGTTGAACAAATTATCCCAAAACGATGGAATTATAATGATAGTCGGGTTTTAATGGTTGATTCCAAAGGTAAATGTGGGTAATTTGATTTATTGTTCGCATCAGGAAACCCATTGAAGCGCTTGTACCATTATTTTTCCATTAAGCCGAAGTTGACTTTTTCAATCAATCAATGTTTCAGGCGATTGGGCGGGCGATATTCACTTTTAACACATCGGGCTGCAGTGATTCTATCCCAAAACCGCTCAAGCTCTACCCCTACTTAATTCTCACCAATATAAATAAGCTTCAAATACCACATAGTCCACACTGTACCTTTTAGAGCTTTTCATTGCCGTTGTTGTTTTTGTTGCTGTAAACGAGTAACCAATCCAATGAAACAGAAAACATTTAATTTCGGTTCGAGATCGTTCAAAAAGTCTGATCCAAGTCGGCTTTTCGTTTCGAGAAGAATCAAAACACTCTTCAACCACCAGGCAGCGCTAATGGGAGCTCTCAAACGAATATTTTTCCCCGCGCAAATGTTCGGTGTCCTTCCGTTGCGCCTCACCCAAAACAACGTCGAAATTTGGATCATTCCTTTACTGTTTTCAACTGTTTGGCAGATCGGGATGTCCGCGCTCACTTTCTACGGAGCGGGTCAACTGTTCATAGCTGGTGTTTCGAGTGAGTTAGATTTAACCCTTCCGCTAAGGTTGATAGAAGCAATTGTCCCCAGAGCTTTACACCTTTAGGAAACCATCACATATTTTATTCTTGAAAGTTGTTTGGGACAATTCTTAATATCAAAACTATCTAGGGACTGAAATACCACGTTCAAACCAAGGGCTCAAATTCATGCTTTTCATTTTTGAGAACCGCTCAAAACAAAAATTTGAATTTTACCTAGCTGATATTATTTGAATTTTATTTTTCACTCAGAAAATAATGGTTTTTTAATAGTTTTATTGTTTATCTCAGAAAAAAACAATCATTTTCTGAGCGCAATTTTTTCTATTCTATCCTATTTTTCATCCAAAATACTTGTCACAATACAACACATTGATCACTTCAATGAAATATTTCGGTGACTTTTTTGTAACCATCTGTCAAAATATGGGCATGCAAACTGGAGTTTCGATGAAAAATGGGATTCACACATTCCTTCAATAGTTCAATTAATTCCCCTTCCAAGGGCTGAAGCGTTTAAACTGCAACACCCAAATAATACCTTCAAAGTTAAAGGCATCAGGTATACGCTCAGGTGAAGCAGTTTCACGAACCGGGACGGGGGAATAGCTATCATCATCCGTCAGAATGTTATAAACTGCTCTTAAATGATTCCCTATGAATTGTATTGCTGCAGAACCGCTAGAAAAGATGTGGCGTGCACTAACAATAACAAAACAAATTTCTAGCATTTAAAATGGGCATTAGGATTGTTTAGCATTTTAATAGATTCCGCAATGTAGGTGGATGACTTGGTGCTATTATCTAATCACAATGAGTTATGCAGATACTGATTTGAACTATTTTGATTTCTGCAGCTGAGAACACTACCATTCCCTTATTCAATGACGGAACTGGAGCTGTAAACTATGCCGAGGAAGCTGGAAAGACGATCACAGCGCTCTACATCGTCATCTCCACTATCACCTTCTGCAAGAACAGAAAGCAGTTCAACAGGATCATCCGCCGAATCATCACCGTCAAAATCCTGCTGAGTCAGTACGGATTGGATTGTCAGACGCACGTCAAATGGCGGCCTCTCCTGCTCCACGTCCTCATCATTCTGCCCGCGCTGATGGAGTCCATCGCAGTGGATTCCTTCCATTCCGCTGTCAAACACGCCAACAGATGGATGATCGAACTCATGGTCAGTAGCATCATCGTGTTCTTCCTCCGACTCCTTTACCTGGTTGAAGAGATGCTCATCTTCCTCAACGACCAGCTTGTGAAAATTTCAACGCGCAAGCGAATCGAAAAATATCAAGAAATCAGCGTCATGTCCGATTGCCACCATTACCTTTGCTCCGTCTGCTATTTTGTGAATTGTCTTCATTCTTTTCCTCTCGTTTTTCTCTATCTATCGATTTTTTCGAAGCTCGTTGTACTGATTTTCAAAACCATCATCGTCTTGACAACGGTTTCCGCTAGAGACATATTAATTTACGGGACAGTGTTGACAGCTTACGTTGCAAGAAGCTGGTACGTCGTGCACATGTGCGTCCGCACTTCCGACCAGGTAGCTACAAGAATTATTTATATATTGTTTTATAATGAACGTTTGTCATGTGACCTTTTGCCACTATAATGTAGTTAGTAACACAAATCATGATAACTGTCAATACATTTTAGATTCACTTTAAATCAAACTAGAAGAAAGTAGGATGCTTTGAGGATATGTAACTGATGGTAGATGAACAGATATTTTTGCAAATAAACAAATATGCAGAAAATTCAATGATTGCAAAATTTTTACACTATGAACTATTCATGCTTTTCTCTTAATGTAAAACCTTTAGTTCACATCCACACGCCAGAACACTAAATTATTGCAAAATTGAAGATAAGTAACACAGGGCAATCAGATGATCGATATGAGTGAACATCCCTTACGACAATCTTCTTTTTTCATACCTATATTAAAATTATGGAAGGAGTTGGATAGTTTATTAACATTAGTAACTGGATTCTTTTATGAACGTTCTAGTGTATGATGTCAGGAATTAATGACTTTTTCCTAGTTAAGGTAAGACGATTGTTTTACGATTGTCTCCAAATCGATGTACGGTATCTAGGAATGGGGCGACGATTACGACATTATTCGCGAAATAATACCAGTTAGCCAGTTCAGGTTAATGGCGCAAGAGGCGTAGGAAAAAAAGTTAATATTTGTCTATATGATTGTTGCAGACGAAACTCTTCAACAAGAATCTGTTTGAGATGATCATCTTGGACTCGAACGAAGAAAGTATTTACGTTGTGAGTATATTAAGGGCAGCTGCTAATGGCAGCATATAATTAAATAAGATAAGAATTAAATTCAGTCCAAACCCTTACTCTACCCCTATTTGACTATGCATGTCCGACCTACTGTGATTTCACCGCAGAAAAAATCAAGATGCTACAATGTGCACTTAATACTCCAGTTCGATTTATATTCAAATTAAATTTGGATGACCATGTGACGAGCTGCTATAGAAACCTACGTGGGATGAAGATCCCCGAGCGTCGTGAGATAGCTTTGGGAACAATGATGTTTAAATTGCTTAAATTGAATATCTCAATTCAATCTACTTAAGTCAAAACCAAATAAAAAGAACGTTAATCCATGGTATCCCTGCTCGGCATGTCCGAAGAATCCTACAAAATTCCGACAAAGAAAGTATCATTTTTTGGCAAATCTTTTCTACTACGAGTATTAATTGTAGTTAATTAAGAGCTTGATGCTCTTTAACAGTTCCCTATTAACGTTTTCAGTGGATCAACCAATAATCACCTTCAAAAACAAAATGAAAGACACTTAACACAGCCCCACAAAAAAAAGATCCGAATCGATCGAATATTACACAGCTATCACAAGAAACGAGAATAAAATCCGAAAGAATGAAAAGTCAATGGAGGAGACCCCAACAAAGTTTGAAAGCCTTTTCAAAAATCATATTCACCTTTTGGGAACACAGAAGTCCTTACTTTATTCGACATGGCGCGAAAAATCATATTTCAACCTTCAGGAGGGGGTGATTAAGGGAAGAAGAGGTGTCTACAGGCTCACATTTGATCTCAGGGACCCCAAAACATAGAAATCCATACCCTACTCGACTTTGCGTGAGAACTCAATTTCATCCCCTAGGGGGGGGGGGATTGAGGGGTTAGGGGGTGCTCACAAGCTCTTGGAGATTCAAATTTGATCTCAGGGACCCCAAAACATAGAAATCCATACCCCAAAACTCAAATTTCAACCCTCATGGGGTAGCGGGGGAATTTAGGGGGAGGTAGTTTCCCCAAGAACTCTCCTTGCCCGAAGTTGAAAAAAAATGTAGAAATTCACTTAAAAAGATGTTGTAGTTCATCCCAATCTCATGACTCAAAAAGAAGGTTCTGACACCAATTTAAGGGTAGTTTTTTGGCCATAGCTCAAAGGTCAGGGGATTTTTTGGACCGTGGATTCGAATTCAGCATCGAAAAATACATAGGGATACCCTAGTCTACTTGACGGATCTTGACTTTTTTTTTGGGGGGGGGGGGGGGGGGCTGTGTAATTTATTAGCCAGATACGTATTGGAATAACTCATAAGTTGTTTAACCAAGTCACATTTTCATATAAAGTTTCTTTTACTTCTAATATACAAATAAACGAAGTCATTCATCATTCATAGGGGCTTGTGCATCCCGTCCAATGAGCATAAACAAGAAAATATAAAAAAATTCGGTCCTTCCTAGAAACATGTAATATGATTTTGGCAGAGCTCACCACTACCTTATAATGAAGTATTTTATTTTCACGCTACTGTACAGTACTTTATACTCTTGACGGACTTCTTACTGCTCAACCCCCTTTGTATTTTTTGCATATTCCTCTTCCATACTCTGGAAAACTTTTCACTAAACAACCCCCTTGGCACTTTATACTTCTGGGAGATTTTATAATCCCCACTCCCCTTGGTAGTCTTTATACAGTCCTCTTTCATACTCTTGGGAGACTTTGCACTAACCAATCCCCTTGGCAGTCTTTGTACATTTCTCTTTGTACAGTGTTCTTTTATACTTCTGGGAGGGTTTATAACCCCCACCCTCCTTGGTAGTCTTTGTACAGCTCTCTTTCATGCTCTTGGGCGACTTTATACTAACCACCCCCCTTGGCATCTTTCGTACAGTGCTCTTATATATTTTGATGGTCCAAGGCTAAGTCATCATTCTTTGGTGATTCCTTGCTTGAAAAAACATATACATAGATAAATAAAATAGAATAAATTAACGATAATAACCAGTGGCTTTAAAAATCGATTTCAAAAGGGGATAATAATTATTGAATTATTCAAGAGACTTGTTTTAGCAACTTTTCGGGGCTCCCCTAAAAATGCAGTATTTTTTTTTCAGGTTGTGGAAATAATTATCTTCAACACTAATTTTGATCTGGTTCATTTTAAACAATATTTTATAACATTGAGAGGTTACCTATATAGATAAGTTTCACCTCCTATTACATTTAAAGAAAAAAAAAATTCCATTTTTTTAAATGACTTGATAACTATTGTAAAACATGAAATAATTCAACAGGTTTGAGTTTTCCTAGTTTTAAGCAATTTATCGGGGCAAAACTCAAAATTTAGTATTTACGAGGTTGTGGACGGTAAATTGCTATCGTTATAATTTATTTTGGTCCGGTACATTTTGAACAATAGTTGATGACACTGAAAGGCTATCTAGATGAGTTTAGCTCTTATTATATCCGGTTACATTGCTCGTATGAACTCTCCAAACACTGAGTTTATTACTCGTACTTGGACGACATTGTTAGGATTTTCTCGTTTTAGACGTAAGCAAAGGTCTGTCACTATAGTCGTGGAAAACATTAAAAGCGTCGAGCATACAAGTAGTATGTACATTATCTCTTGATTTTTCAATCCAATACTAATCAGCAATGCATTTCATGAGTTTATATTTACTTATCTGCAATTTGGTTAGTAATCATTTCAGCAGGACTTGGACTGGTTCAGGGTTTTGAGTTAATGACCTAGTGTGGGCCCTACTTTGCATTTTCCAACTACGGAAGGTCGTGGGGGACTTGATCCACTTTCCTGTCATCACGAATGTCACGAATTCGAATCGGATTCCCCCCTGGCGAGATCCCATCTCGTGCACTACAATCGAGTTACTGTTTTTGTCATCCTCCCGTCCTCAATTTAATCGGCTTTGTTGACATGTTGATACTTCGTCTTGGAGTAACGCGGAATATTTTACCTACTGCATGAAACGTGGAGTTTCTAAGAGAGGGAAAGTCACATTTTAAATTGAACTTGCACCCGATTGATATCTTCGGAAGTGGATGTGGTATTATGGCTTATTATTTGCACCTGTTGCACGGGGTAGTTGTCAAAGGCGCGAAGTGGCCCACAAACACATTAAATTTTCAGTACCAAAAGCACGAATATGAGGAGAGGTTTGGTGTTGATGAGCACCACTGTTGAATACGTCAAAAGCGCAAGCTGTAGCCGTTAGTTTTACTCATGTAGATATTATTACTGGCTAATAGCCTTATTTTCAGGGATTTTTCATGCAACTGTCTGCCACTGGAGACGTGCCCACCTTTGGTACTTTTACCTTACCAAATACTTTTTTTGCATCGGTTTTATTGTAGAGCCACAGGTAGATAGTTATGCACAGTTGTACACTAGATACAATATGTAACTTTACGTCGTTTAGTAATATTCAAATTCACATTTTCATTGTTATTTGTTGTTATTTTACCGATAAGTCATAAATTCACACTGTAATTTTTCAATCAAGCCGTTTGTTTGAAGGATGGCTTGGAGGTTGAACGTTCTGATTATATTTCGGTAGATTTTCGATTAAAACTCCTCTCTCCGTGTGGAATTTGGAGCTGTCAAAATGATATGAGATAAGGTTTCGGGCTCCTGGAACTTGTCAGACGTCTCACTGTCACTTCTTCTGATACTGCGAAGATAGGTTTTCGGAGGTGTGGGCAGACGCCTTAAGCACAGCTGGTAACGAAGAGGAGCGTTAAGGATTGCGTGTGCCTACCGAACAGTTTCAGAGGCAGCCATCCTTGTACTCACTGGATGCATTCCAATTCAACTTTTGGCTACAGAACGAAAACGAGTATTTGACCGACGTGAAGAAGGAAAAAGAACCCGCTTCATCAAAGAAGAGAGGGAGCACACCATGGCAAGGTGGCAGGAAATGTGGACCGACGAGCTAAGAGGAGATGGACAGCACGCTTGGTACCACTTGTTCAAAAGTGGCTAGAGAGAAAGCATGGAGAGGTGAACTTTTTTATAACACAGTTTCTCTAAGGACACGGACAATTTTACTCCTACCTTCACAGAATGGGGAAAGTAGGCGATCCAACTTGTCCGAATTGTGATGAAGGAGATGACGATGTGTTCCATACATTCTTCATGTGTAAGCAGTGGGAAACGCAAAGAAGATATCTGCAGGATGATCTGGAAATGCCATCTGAGGACATGACACCGGAGAATATAGTTGCCAAAATGCTTGAAAGAGAGGAGTATTGGACCTCCGTAGCTGTCTACGTCAAAGGCAGCCTGCAGAGAAAGATCGCCCAAGAACGGGAGAGACAGAAGAGGCTACAAACGGACCGAGAGGAATAAATACCTCCCAAGGACTTGGCCTGAAGTAATGTGTGAAACAGTTCCAGGGCGAGTTCCAACGTGGAAAAGGAAGGTGAGGTTTTAGTGGGTTTGAATCCTACATAACCCGAAGAGCGGTCCCTTCTGGGTATCTTACGAGATCCGATTTTCACCTTAAGATCTTAAAGATTCCCTCACCAGCCTACCGGAGAAAAAAGATAGGTTTTGGTTACCCAATGGCCCATCCGCATTCTGACTACGGTCTTGAAGAAGGGTTTACTCTAGTCGTTAGAGTTCAAGTACCATATTTTCAGGAACACCCTTGAAAACATTGTTCTGTATCTTTCGTCAGCTGGGTATCTGTCGAATTGTTGCCAGTCTTGCCTTACCTTCTCTCGAAATTTAGCATTCAACTCTTTTGGAGAGTGTAAAGGTGTTGAAACGCCGATAGTTGCATGGTTTTTGGCCTCTTTAGCGTAAGCTTCTACCGTCTCATTTCCGAGTATTCCGGAGTGGTTTTTCAGTCTGGAACGCCACCCTTAAGTCTGCAAGCTTTAAAGCCAGTGTTTATATTAAGAAGGGGAAGGTGGGGTAATTAGAGACGCGAAGGGGTAATAAGAGACAAAAATATTTTTTTCTGCCCGAACCTTTGACTTTTCAAGGTCGCAAATATTTGTGTAAGCACTTCGTAACAAATAGAAACCGCACCATTTTTTTGAGATTTATAGTAAAGTTCAGGTGAGAGAGAAAATAGTCGAATTTTCTCAGGGGGCCTTTGTCTCTTATTGCCCACTTAAGGTCAATAAGAGACAGATGTAAAAATCTTCAATGGGCAAGTCAGAAACACTTCTAGAGACGTTCTAACGTAATAAGAGACAAGTGGCAACCTGCCTCTTAATACCCTAAAAGTTTCAAGCTTCCAGGTTAACACCAAAAAAAGTTTCAAATTTTCAAAAATTTTCACCAAAACTGCCATTCAAAAATTTCATTTCTGAGGTCCTGGGAACAGCCCTTTGATGCAAAAACTAAATTTACTTTCAAAAAAGCGTTCAAAATTGAAGGGCACTCCAAAGAAACAAATTAGGTTGAACAAAGCACCGTTTTTTCTTCCTACTTGTCACTGCTTTGGACAAGCTATATCACATAATATTATCATCATAAAGTACGTTACAGCTTTAGATCAGTCTTCCAAAATAAATATAAGAAAAATAATGTTACCGATCAGTCTTTGAAAATAAAATTCGAACCTTATAAACATTATAAACCTAATTTTTTTGACTGAGAATTATTGACATAGGAAGGTCCGATTCTCTTTTGAACATTGAAAAACTTGAAAAAACTTGACATCGCCAAATAGAGAAAAATAAAAACATTATGAAACGTTGTCCTCTTTAGAAGGAATCCCAACCAACCTTTAGAAAAAATATAGAATTCCTATTCAAATTATATATTAATAGAGACTGGGGTAATAAGAGACAAACTGTCTACAATTGGGGTTTCACCAGCTGGAGGCAATAAGAAACATCGCAATAAATAATTAAGGAGTGGTCGTACAGGAATCCGGCAAAGAGATATTGAAGAGAATTGCATTAGAAAAGTCTGGAAAAACTTACCAGTTCGTAAAAGCCGGGTTGTTGGGCGGACGGAGCACTGACGGAAAATAAGAGACACGCGTAACCTGACTTTGAAAGGAAGGGTTTTCGTAGATTACTCGGTGTTACCACGGAATGTGTCTGCGGATTTTCCTAACCCACTAAAATTTTACATCAGACCCCTGGTGACCTTTGTAGGCACTTTTCGGACAAATACAGCTTCGCGGGATATTTTAAAATCGTCATGTCTCTTATTGACCGTGTCTCTGATTACCCCACATTCCCCTACCCATAATAGTCTTCGATGACTATTTCTAACAAATCTATAGATAACTGGAAGTATTGATTCAGGATTTTCTTAAATTTTGAGATGCGAGTAACCAGACCACCGAACTAAATAGTGCGGTCCTCCTTATGAACAGTGGCCTCCGTACAACACGCTAGTTCGAAGGTGTGATTTGGCGAGAAGAGTATTCGTCTGCGGTGAGAGCACCATTTCAGTTTGGCAGTAGGCACTAGGAAAGGAATTATCTGCTTCAAGAATTAACTTTCTTACTGAATTCTGTTTTAGCGATTTTAAATCAAAATACCAGCAACAGTAGTCTCCGCCTTGTATGGTTATGATAACGATATGACTCGTTCGTTGTAATAAAAACGTCCTGGAACGAATCAAACGTATCTCATAACGTACGTTTTTACATGCATATTGTGATAACAGTTCATCTTATTAGAATAGCTATTGCTCCGCCACAATAGCCTATGTTATTAGATTGCAGACCACAAACCTAACTTCCTACCTAACAAACACAAAATAAAGAGTCCTTCAGCTGTTCTCAGGAAAGGCGTATTGGGACCAGCAGTGCACAGTATCATTATGAGTACCTTTTTTCAAAATGAAGCAGGCGACCCTTGATGCGTTTTTTACCAAGAAGTGCGATGAGTGATTGGGAATGATTTTTACATTTTATAGCGTATTTTATTGACGATTGCTACAGGTAAGAATATACATAATTTATTTTGGATCACAACAAATCCAAGTGATCTATACAGCAATCGATTACAGTCAACGAATCTGTTGCTAGAGAGCTGAACTAATTAGTTCCACAAATTGCTAATATCGATCAATAATTACTCATTCTCGTACAAGGTCTCAATTTAAAGTGGGAGGGTGGATCGCAACAAAGCCAAGTGATCTATACAGCCATGGGATCGATTACAGTCAACACAATCGATTAATTGTCCCGCGTATAGGTATAATCTGGATATTGTAATAAAGTTGAAATCTACGGGGCATGAAGCCTCAAACTTTTAAATGTACATCCCTTTTGCACGCATCTACACACTCAACTGTTTGGTTCCCATAATATGGTACCCAAATATTATTTGCTTTCATGAAAACATGGCGTGGTAATTATCTAGGATTCTGGTATGTAATGAGGCAGTTGGATGTAACCGTTTGTTGGACGGAGAGTCGTAAACACGCACGAACATGTATCCTACATAGAAACCTAATTCAAGCTCAACAGGCCGGGTTACATGCAGCGAGTTAAGTTGTGGTTGCGAGCTTCTAATCGATCTTATGACCCCAATCTCAATGCCAACCCTGCAATACTAGCAGTGCTTCAGATGAGTAACCATATTGTGTATACAAGATCAACAAGACTTCATAAAATACGTACATTTCTATGGTCAAGATGTAAATATTCCAATACTAGTTTTATATGTCAGCACTATTTATACGATTAAATTGTGAACGTAACCCCATAAAACAGCACCATGTTCACGATGAAGATGGTATTGCAGCCGTCTCTCTTGGTTATAGCTCCATCCCTTATTTTTCCTTTAGTAGTTACTCAACAACTATTCTATGCTAGACACAACATCATCTTCCTCTTGACATTTTGTTCTAAACTCAAGATCATTGTTCTCTTAACGTTGTAAATAATTTCAAAAAATCCGGACCGATAGCATCTTCAAAATTACTTATGACTCCCTGAAATATGTTCTTTCCCCTGCCCTACTTATTGCGATACACAAAGTCTTCTTTCACAATCGCAGCTGGAACTTTTAAAAGAATAAATATTGTCATTCTTTTAAATTTCCAGAAGAAATTGATGCTTCACCTGGAAATGAAGAGAGAGATCGATTTCCAAGCTAAAGGGTTTTTCACCATCGACTATTCGTTGCTCCACAGCGTGAGTGTTCAATTTGTTTTGACTTGTATGATGACTTTATTGAAGGTGTCGTAATATTAAGTTATTTACTTATTAATATGGTTACAGAATTATAGGTAATAAAAAATGATTGACACTCAAGAATTATTACAACTTGGGTTACATTTGTAATCGACCGAAACAACAATTTCAACACAACCTCAAAAGTTATTGGTCCACGTTTCTAGAAATGTATTTAGATTTCAAACATGAAGAAAACGTTTTTTTCAATTTTAAGAAAAACCGTTTGTCCACCGTCTGAAGATTTTCTCGGAAACTGCTTCGGCGAAACTCAAAAATCTTACATCGCTACGGAATGTACCGAAAATCCGGGAATGCTAGAGAGAAGCTTGGCTGGCGATAGACCAAATAGCACGTTTGATGCTATGCAATTATAATATCCATAAAGCAATCACCCAAGCTTCAATTAAGTTGAGGAAAACAAGAAGGAATTTCGCTTGAGTTCCTTTGTGTTTCCGACTGTATCTAGGAACCATGGTCATTGGTTAAAGAGTCCAGTTCTGGTAGTGTGATGATCCACGTACGAGTTTTATCTAATATGGAAAAAACTAATCTCTGTGTACAAATTTGAAGCATTTTATGTTCAATTTCAGATCGCAGCCGTCGCCACTTCGTATTTGGTGATTTTGGTGCAAACAGCCACCTAGAGGTGAGCAATCCACGAGGTATCCACAGATATATCCAAAGACCCTTAAATTCATGGAAGGATAATACGGTACTTTCTACCTATTGCATCAGGCCCTAACATCCCCAACCTACAAGATCAGACGATATTTCTTAAACGAGGCATGATGAATGTTATACTAGCAAAGATAAAGTCACACTAAGCTAATTTGGAAAATTATTGTTCCTGTTGTGTTGTTGTTAATTTTCTTTTTGTTGGGAAAAGCTACAAATTAAATCGTAAGATTCTTGAGTGGTGTGCGTAGCAACAACAACCAAACACTTCGTCTATTAATTGGTTGAATTCTATTAATTTTATTTCTTTTTTTGCTCAAAGTTTTTCCAATGAAAAAAGTAGTTTGATCAATGAAATCCGATAAATAAAGTTAGTTTATGAGAGATGCGCAAGACATGAAGAACAAACATCAACCTCTGTCTCGTATTGAGAATGGTAAACACACAGAACCTCTTCGGTACTCCTGTCAATTATGGAGGTGGTATTGAAGACAAACATTGCCCTCGAATAAGATTGATTAATATTGGAACTAATTGAAAATCCACCGCTTTTCTTAAATCATCATTTCACCGTTTAAAAATACTCATGACTTTAAGATGCGCTTCAATTTGATTCGTTAATGCAAACAAGCTAAGTTTGTCCAATATTCGATCAACTACTTTAGTAGTTCTGCTGCAATGGTACAATCACCTTGACCACTATGAACTTGAATGCGTTCTATTTTGGCTTGTCTAAAGTTTTCGGGGTATTTCCATGGGATCCTTATAAAGTTTCATGGATATGGTTGATTTACTCATGCACTATTATCTTAATGAGCTTGTTTTTTACTTCAAACTATATTATTTCATCTTTTTTCAATGAACCCATATATTCTGCAAATATTCTCTACAATAGAGTGAGCGCCATTTTGACTAGTACGGATCTTATCATTCCAGTCGTCCACCTATGGAGAACAGTTTTTCATCATGAGGCGGAATTTGTGCTGAGAATCGTCTCACTCACGCCCATCACGTTTGTCCAAGCTGGTCACTTCTCATTTTTCTTCATCCGTATCGCCTTTTTGTTAGTTTCTGAAAGCATGTCCAAATTGAATTATCTCACCATTATTAAGTTTACACACGTTGCGTTATCCAGACAATTAATCATGACTCAGTTTCTATACACGATCGCCGATCTCAAACGAGAAATTGACATTTGTTGCCATAAACTCCATACCAGTCCGCTGGTCGCTACCAGAAACCACGAGGAAAACACGAAAACCACGTTGGCCGTTATCAAATTCTACTCTCCGCAAATACTTTTACAGATAGTGGCTGGTACTTCATATTCCACTTATTTCACTTATCGCTTGATAGCTCCTAATGAGTTCCCCAGAACATTCCAAATTGTGAGCGTAGTCGAGTTTATCAGCATCATTGGTCTGATTGTAGTGTGCTGCGAAACATATCGTAAAGCGGTGAGTAACATTAATACCATTTGTTAATCCTGTTCTAAAATTCAGGTTCAATATTTTCAGTTATGAGTCTTTGTAATCTTGAAGCAAACATTTACTATAACCTCCTATCAATTGCTGTCATTTTACATTTCATGGTGCGTTCATTCCCTATGTGTCATGTCTGACGTGAAAGATCTTTGAATCGTTGGGAAAAAATCCGCTCTTTCAGACATGGACTCCACTTGGGATCTAGTTGCTCCAAATTTCTAGCCATACCGGTAACCACGTTGCATATGTAATTTAGGCTTAAATGGGTAAAACGTGAGCCTCCCAACTCATCCAGCTGGTTTGTTGCAACTAAAGGGGAAGTTTCTACTTAGTTTTATGGACACAAGTTCACACTCAGTCAGAGGTATCAATATTTTTGGGTTGTAACAGTTGGCGCAGTCAGCAGGACAAATAATGATAATAATAATAATAATAAAAAAATAATAATAATAATCAAATTCCTCTCCAGCCAAGGGATTGTAAACATCACATTCCCTGACATATCATCTTCCACTTTCTCATTCACTTGAATCAACACACACTGAGAATGGCGTAACTCCACTGCCAATCTTCTTCCTGCAAGCATCTGCAGCAGCCAGCAGTTTCAATTTCTCATTTTATCCGACCTGTAGAAAGCAGGTATTTTGCTTGACATTTGGAAATGTTATATACCAAAAAAATTATACCCTCATTCGAAGAGGCTTGATTAAATCAGTTATTTCAGTTCCAACTAAAGGTAAATTTCCCCTTATTAGTGTGAACACGAGTTCAAACTCAGAGATATCAACATTTTAAAGTTGTAACAGTTGGCGCAGTCAGAAGACCTGAAATAATAATCAGTAATCAATTGAAACCATACTCCACCCCTATCCATCCATAGGATTATAAACATCATATTCCCTGACGTAGAATCATTCAGAGTCCCCATTAGACTTGGGGAAATGTTATGTTCCAGAAGAATTGCTCCCCAGTCGAAGAGGTTTGAAGAAATCAGGTATTTTAGTTGCAAATAGAGGCAAAAATTTCCCCTTATTAGTAAGGACATAGTCAGGAAGTGTCAACATTTTTTAGCATTGACCATGGTTTTTCAAGATTTTTACTCACTTGAGCGTGTCGGGTGTCATTTCCCAATCACTTTGGACTCGAAATCGTCAGGGAGAGAGTTCTGATTCGTAAAAATTCACTCATAGCAAATAAGCAAATAATCAGAATCTCTGAATCTAAAAGTGATCCCCCCCAAACCTCAAAATGATATAAGCAATCAAGCACCATTAAAAACACTACAAATTATTTTACCGGTACCGTTTTCGACTGCGAAGTCGTCAAAAAGAGGAAAAGCTAAACATTGAACTTTACAGTAGTTTTAAAATGATATTTTTAAAGACAGATGAGCACGGAATGGTCTGAAACCAATTTACAATCGATTTGGCGTCCACAATTACTAGAAAATGACATCTCACACGCCTATGTCAGTAAAAACATCGAAAAGCAGCTTTTTGGCAAAATGTTGATCAGTTTTAGGAGCATACCATCTAATACTTTCTATGCGTGTGATGCGATTAGGTCGGCTGGAAGCCCGGACCTGATACACCCCAAATGGAGTCTACGTGGGAAAAACGGATATTTAATTTCAATTTTAAAGCTTAAAGGCTTAAGGCATATTGACCTTGCAGTTTTTACGCTCTTTGAAACTTCAAATGACGCAGATGAAAGGGGTAATCAAAATGTATGCACGATAACTAATAAGGTAATAAGGGTAATTGTTGAAAAAATGAACTAAAATAATTAGCCCGTCTGTTAGAATTGGCCTTGTTTTAAGAAGTAAGTTGTTCTTTAATATCCTTTGTAGTCGGTTTTGTGCATTCCAATTTTTCAAATACATAATTTAATTAAAATTTTTCTTACAGGACAATAAATTTCATGAGATTCTGTTCCAAAAACTATTTGACCATCGTGAATTCAGAGATAACGTATGTTAACAACAGTTCACGTTATAGTACATTGCAACACTATCATAATTTGTATTAAATGCTCCTTGATACTTGATGTTTTTTGTCGATTTCAGCAAAAGTTGGTGATATACCTCAAGTCTAAGCCAAAAATCAATTTCACGGTTTGCAAACTATTAACACTGGATTACTCTTTGCTTACAACAGTACGTATCCATACTTCAGAACTTATCGACTTAAATATTGGCAATATATTACGTTATTTCTAAAATAAGCTCCTAAAGAGAACTTATTTTTATTACATTGATTTTGTTGATTCTACAGATCATTGTAGCAGCGACCACATATAGTGTCATGTTGATTTGATTGGACCACCAGATGATTAGAATAAACATTAAACAACTTACAAGTATCGTGTTATGGTGTGTAAATGATTTAGCTTATTTATAATGTAGTAATGAAGTAAATAATGATTGTTTTTTCACTGGAAGAGATGAAGTAAAATTTGTTCGCTATGTTCTTCTCTATTATGAATTGCTACCTGAACTGCCCATCTTATCTGTGTGTTATATAACTGTATTCGGTGTTTGTTGTTTACTGGCAGAAATCACCAAACTTTTACAAAATTTGCCATTTTTCTTACAAACGATATAGCATCAGTATCAGAGAAAAATTGTTGGGAAAAATAATTATTTTGGGCATTACTCCCTCAGATTCCTCTCGTCCGTCATGAAATACGAAGTTTTCTAGGTTTTTATTTTCGTGCAAATGGAGTGAAATTTGGGTGGAACAAAGTAAGAATTACGAAAAACGGTTCAGAATGTAGGCTGAGATACTCCAGTTGTATATCAGTGTGGTGTGCATACAAAATGCGTTTTTCATGGCTTTCGCACCTATTATGATGAACAATGATCATTATGATAGAACAATAGTAAAGCCCAGCCAACTTAACTCTTGCTGGGGATGTTGGAACCGAACCTTCAAGATAGTGGGATAGATCACTGTGCCTTTGCGCCCATATCATGTAAGATATTACCCTCGAGAATGATTAATGTCTTCTAAGAAGACCGTTCCGTGTTTACAAACCTCAAGAAAACCGAGAAACCTGGAGGGCCCCTCCCCTCCAACCCCAATATTGTGCGAACCCCCCTATTTCACATCCTCTACCAATAGAATTGTATCTCCTTTCACATTCACAGGAACCGCATGATTGGATGTTCTTCACAGCTCTGGACCAATGAGATTGTTGCTCTCTTTCACCTGTCACTAAAATCCGAAATCGATATAGCTTAAAGATGAAATGGCTTCAATCCCATTGGCCAAGAGGTCTGGGGACCATCCAATCATGTGGTTTCTGTGAAAGTGAAAGTGAGATATTACAATTTAAATTAAATGACCGGGTAAGTGAAAGGAGGGTCGAACAATATTGGGGAAAAACAGATAAAGGTGATACAACGAACTTCAGAAAAGAGGAATAAATGGAAAAATGAATAGGCAAAGTTATTTTAGAAATGAGGCTATTTATGAGAGGAATTTATTTAGGAATATCTTTATTTTTCTGCTTTCTTTTATTTTTTACTTAAATTGTTTCCTGATTTTCTTTTGAAGAACATCAAGAAGATTCTAGGGATATCAAGGGAGAGTCAGCATTTCCCAATTATCTATTTGATTCCCTCCACAATTTCAGTTTTGACCTACAAAATACACAATTCGAAAATTTTTTTCACTTTTGTCTAAAAAGTGTTATGAATGACCTATAAAATTTTGAAATAACTAAGAGCACAGAGCTGGTAAATGTTAAAATGAGGGTTTTCGTGGACACATTCCTCCCATTATTGGGTTCATTTCTAAAATGGCTTTGCCTTTTCATTTTTCCATTTCTTTCATTTTTTATGGTTTGTATGACCTTCACCTTACCTTTCCAACTATCAACAAAGAGACTCTATTAAATTACAATTACAATCAAAATTATTACAAATTTTATAATGTCGAAGGAAAGGAGTCCTTTTTTTTTAACTTTTGTACAGCTAGATTGGTAAACGAAAACGCTGTACGGCGTAAAGCGCATGGACGGATTGTTTTTAATCGAATTTCGTATTATACGCATATTGAAACGTGAAAGGTCAAATTTTGAGGTGTGGGGTGGGGGTAAGTTTGTTTTTCTTGGTAGCTTACTCAGGTTCATTATTGGAAATGATCATTAAAACGGCTGGAAAGAGGATAGAGGTATGTCGGGACTCGTTATATAAAAACATTTCCAAGTGTAATTAAATATCTTTAATTAAGGCCCTCTAAACAACGGTAGCTTTTCACCGGTGAACTCTCAAATATTAACTTAATCCATGTTTTCGCTCTATTAAATGACAATGGAACAGTGGTCGCTTCCACAAAGGTCTGTAAAACAATCTAAATTGAAATTTCTCGTTATTGCAGTGCTAGAATCAGCAAAACTAATTACGAGTATTATTCGTAATTACGTTCAAATATTAGATAATTTACTTCTTCAGAAATGATTTTAGTTATTTTGTGTTTATTCGCAAATATTCATTACACCAGGCCTGATGAAGGGTGGTATGGGGTTAAGGACCAACCATCAAATTACTGAAGCAGGGCCAGTGAGGTATTCCACTATCTTAACTATTGGTTCCGTAGTATCGGGGCTTTTTGTAAACAAAACTGTCAATACGTCCGAAGAACCATGGAAGATGCGTATCCGTGAATTATTTAATATTTCATCAAGGTTTTCTGTTGTGAGTTCTGATCGTAAGTTAGGTAAAAATGACGTCGTTCGGCTTTGAGCCGTAACTACATTTTCTGCAATAACTGTGCCGGGTTGACATGTAAAAAGAATATACAACATGTAAAAAGAAAAAGATTTGTCATTCAATTAGTAATACAAAAACGCTGCACATTCTTTCACTGGGGTTTATTATTTAATTGGCTTGCGTTTATGATTTGAATTTCTACTAAGCTTTGGAGTGTCCCTGTTTCACAGGTGATAGAGCGATTATTGAATTTCAGGAGATATGCATAGAGCACTTAAATCGGTTCTCAACTAAAATACCTATTTGGATTGATCAGTTGATCATATCTGTGTGCCTCCTGAAATTCAATAATCGCTCTATCACCTATGAAACACGCACACTCCAAAGCTTAGTAGAAAATCAAATCATGAACGCAAGCCAATTGAATAATAAACCCCAGTGAAAGATTTTGCAGCGTTTTTTTCAAGAGCGATTACAATGGAAAAATGTTCTATTTTAAATTTCGTAAGACGGAACATGCATTTCAGAATGCTTCAACCCGTGTATCGGCTATAAACCCTTTTAGGAGTTCACTCCAGTATCCACGTTCACTACATCACTAGGTTACTGCAATCAAAATAAAAACAATAATTAACCAAAATAAGGCAAATGTTGGCACCATAAATGTTGGTACATCGGGAATGGTTTGAGCTACGGTCCTGGGGAGGGGCTCATTCAATTCCTCTTGGAAAGTTCTTCAAAAAGAGTCCAAATTTAGGCCGCCTTGACTTTGTTTTCAAGGATTTTACAAAACTTTGACGACCCTTAAAGGGCACTTTAAATTACGTGAGGGTGTTGGCTAAAGAATTGGGGCGTTGTCGGACCAATATTGATTTTTCCTGAAAATTTCAGATTTTTTGCTCCAGCCGTTTGGGAGAAATCGTCCGTACGGCGGACGGACGGAAAAATTGTTATTGCATATTTGGTTTCTACACCCTTTGAAACGTAAACCATACAAATTTTCAGGTTACAATTTTTTTTTCTAAGAGCGATTACAATGGTTTATTATTGAATAGTAAACCAAAAAATAAAGATAACGTTTGAAAAATTCTTGCTAGTAAGTATATTTCTGGCAGGACATCATTGACTTCAATGTGGCAAGGAATGAGTTAAAAAAATCAAAATCCGGATTTGTAGACAGGAAGAGGTTTGCGCTGCGGAGAATCCTGTGTAAGGGCTTATTCGATAACATTAACAAATCCTAGATAAGGACGTATCTAACTTGGTGATAGTATTCAAAATTGAAGTAAATATCTACAAATTTTCGATATCGCTGCGCCCATACCTAGGATTCCTACACGGTGTTATATGGTTGCTCATAAGCATTAAGGAAGTAATTGCAAAATAGATCCATTGTTATGTCAGACTGTTCATAAGCATTCAGAAGAGCGCCGTTGGCTTTCAACTTTACCTCCAGAAAAACACGGAGTTAGTGGGAAAAATCTACTATATTTCTTCAAAAATTAAAAGAATTATATAGATTTCAGCGGTTAAGTCATCATCAGTAACAGAAAAATAACTGGATGCACATTCGAATAAACAGTAATTGATCGTTTACCAAAATCGATTTAACGTTGTAACTGTTTTAATTTTTTTGGAAATAGACTGCGTCCATTCCACAAACTTCGTGTTTATCCACGAGTAATCTGGAAAGGGCTGCCGATCTAAATGTGATGATTTGAAGCGTTTATGAATTTGTGAACGTCGTGCGTCCTTCAAGTTAATCGCCTCAACTTGAGACGTTATATCGCAACAATAAAGTCGAGCTTGATTTGAAAATCATGTTCAACAGACTCGAGACTTTTGAATTTTCGTGACGGCCGAGCGAATAAAGCGCACCGTCCAAAATAAGGTCGAGTGGGTTGAACCCTTCAAAACATTGCACCACTAAACCTATGAGGTCATATGAGAAGGTCGTATCGCATGGAGTGAGTTTGTCATGTGAATCGGTTGGCATTTGATGTAGATCTGAACAAGTTACAAGTTCGTGCTTGTACCTGCCGTGATTGGAAGTGGGGCGTCCAGCTGTGAACAGTGACCCAATACGTCAAGTTGTAGGTTTGGTGTTGGGAAGCTAAGAATTTCATCCAGGTAACCCTGTATACAGGCTGTCCCAGAAAGAGACAACATAACTTACGGCATCAATTCTGCCACTAATGTGCTACAATGCAAACTGTATTTGACGTAAAAAATAACCAATCATCACTTTTTATACTGGGTGTATAAAATCGACGAAACTTCAGGGGTCGATTCGGCAACCGATTCGCAACAACTTCCAACAGTCATTTTCCTCATAAAATTTCATGTGACGGAAAATCAATGCGGTTCTCAGGAAAACACCTAACTCTCAGCTTTTCAACGGTATGATCAAATAGTTTTCGTCACATGAAATGTTTTGTCGAAAATGACTGTTGAATGCGGGAATGACGGGTTGAATGTAGGTTTTTACGTTTTTCAGGCAAAATCGACTATCTAAAAAAAAAAAAAGTTTGTAATTGAATTTAATATACATATTTTTTTGCTGAATCGAACGGTGACTCCTTCTAGCCTCCTGGCTCAACAATTAATTATTTTCCAGGCCTTTTTCCCCCGGTCGGAAAGGCTGAATAAATAGTATCTGAATAATTGAAATTTCCAACTGTTGATTCAGCCCTGGAAATCCCTTAATTGTTGAGAGAGCGTGAAATGTGTGATCGATGGTAGAATGGATGACAAAGCCCATGCGAACGTTTGAAGGCCTCTGTTGGGAAACTTGAAGTAGTCGACAATTTTGGAGCACATTAACTTGTTCAAGTTATCAAAAATTGCACTAAAAGAAGAAAATTACAAAAATATAAGAGAAAACGGCTGAAATAGTTGAATTTTCATTTATTTTCAGCGGGAGACAACTTGAAAAAACCGTATACATCATGAAAAAAGGCAATTAAAAACGCTGCAAATTCTTTCACTGGGGTTTATTATTCTATTGGCTTGCGTTCATGATTCGAATTTCTACTAAGCTTTGGAGTGTGCGTGTTTCACAGGTGATAGAGCGATTATTGAATTTCAGGAGATATGCATAGAGCACGTAAATCTGTTCTCAACCAAAATCCCTATTTGGATTGATCAGTTGATCATATTTGTGTGCTTCCTGATTTGATTCTAGGGTCAAAGTATTTACGATCACCATGAACAAAATGTTCTGTGACTATTCGAGAAAAATATACATATGATACTGTAATGGCTCTAAAAAGGGGTCATGGATTCCATTACCATCAGCAAAACTGGTTGCGACAATATTTTCTGGACTGGTTTACCTCCTTCGTTTCACCTTTCTATTAGGAAGGGACGTAAATTACCCACGCAGTTTTTGCGCGAGGGGCCTTTCTCAGAATCTAACAGTGAACTTCATTTTTGGGCAATTGCCAAGTGATAAAGGCGATCGGTGATGCGGGTTCACAAATTATTCGTTTTAAGGCTTCAAACTTTACGGTCGAAAACCGTTAAACTCTGAAGGAACAATTAGAGCGCTTAACCTCAACTCAGAACCGCTGTACTCGGATCCGGGGTATGGTTTTGCGAAATCGAATTTTTGAAAGAAGGAACGTTGAATTAATTGTATAGGGTGTTCGATAAAAGAACGCCGAAAGTTCAGGGATCGATTCATGGGCATTACTCTCTTAATTTACTTAATAAATAAAATTTGGAATTAACCATTGAAAAGGGCGTTAAATTTTCTTCAATTTTAATTTCATTACTATGTATTAAAATTAATCCAACTTACGGATGGTTACTAACTTTTTATTAGATAGCATTTGTAGGTAAACCACTGATTAGACGCGGTCTGGTGAACATGATCAAAACTCGGCATATCGGTAATTGTATTATTTTCAATTTTACAATTATTTTCAACAGATCTCTAGCAGAGGGGGTCTTTTACGTAACACCAATATACAAGTCGGGCAGCCGGTCCCGTGTTAATAACTATCGTGGTGTTTGCACCATATCTTCGATCCCCAAGACTCTGGAGAGGTTGGTTGTTCGGAGGGTCACCCCTCAGTTGGCAGGCTTTATTGCGACAGCACAACATGGCTTCTTCAGGGGCCGATCGACTGTGACGAACATCCTGGAGTTTGCGGAGGCGGTTCAGGATGTCTTCATGCAGGAGAGTCAAGTTAATGCCATCTTTGTTGATTTTGCAAAGGCGTCTGACTGTGTATCCCATAGTCATATAGTCTCACTCCTTTCGTCGTTGGGAGTTCACGGGTCCTTCCTTGCCTGGTTGAAGAGCTACCTGACAGATAGACGCCAGATGGTGAAACTGCGAAGCGTTGCTCCTGCTCCCTGCTGTGCATCCTCTGTTATCCTGCAAGGTTCTCACATTGGTCCACTTTTGTTCTCCCTGCAGATTAATAGCGTTGTGGAGATGGCAACCAACTGGGGAATTCGGGTACTCATGTTTGCCGACTATTTAAAACTGTTCACATCAATATCGACCATCAACGATTGTCAGCGCCTTCGGGATTGCCTCAATTCACTTCTGGACTGGTGTTCCACAAACCATCTTGCTTTGAATTCGTCGAAATGTTCAGCAGCCTCCTACTCGCGGTCACAGCAGCTCACCCTATTCAGTTACCACATTGCTGGTGTGCCATTGACTCGGCTTTCTATAGTACGCGACCTTGTGGTCCTTTTGGATACGAAGCTTTCTTTTGTGGAGCAGGTCAATTCGGTGGCTTCAAAGGCATTAAGGGCCCTAGGATTCCTCAAGAGATGTACTCGGAGTTTTTGCTCTCCTCACACCATTGTTTTCCTATATGAAGCATTTGTGAGACCAATAATGGAATATGCTTGCACTGTGTGGTCGCCCATCAATGAGATCCATAAAGACCGTCTTGAGGGGGTACAGAGGAGGCTTCTGCGACACATTGCTTTTAAAGTGGGCACACCTAGGGACCAGGTGGATTATGTTGCCCTTTCGGTGCCACCCCTCACTGACCGTCGTGTGACGGCCGACATCTTGTTCTTGTATCGACTGCTGAATGGGTTATGGATTCTCCTAGGCTCCTCTCTGGACAGCCCATCCATGTTCCTGCGTGCTCAACGCATTACCAACCTCTTTTCCGCATGCCCTTTGCTCCGCATAACGATGCTATGCACCGCCAATCGTACCGGATGATGCGAGAGCTTAACGCCTATTTAGATCTGTTGGATTTCGATGTGTTCGCCTACGTAGCTTCCTCCCAGTTTTCTCTCCGTTGTCCTAGCCTTCGCATTGGGAGTGCGTGTTCAAGTGTAGAGCGTTAGATTATAATTTGCGTAAAAATTCTATTATCATTATGTTTTCCTCTTTTTAAACTTACTTTTATCTGTAGTGCCAACTGCCTGTGATCATTTTGTAATTGGCGTAAGCCGTATGTAAAATAAATAAATTACATTCAACGTATGGAATACCTGGCTTGGACCTCCATAAAAGATAAATGTCCCTGTAATGGATGCGTTACTTACCAATACGTTTTACTGATGCCCGTATACATTTGAAGCACAGTTTATGCTGATAATAGTCGTAGGTTTATGGAAAGATGCATTGAAGGTGGATTAAAGGCTTCAAATTATCGGAATGGTTGGATCAAGTACACTATAACGGGCAGGGAGGGGTTGGAGGCACCTGGCGCTTTAAGGGTTAATTCGATAGATACAACGTTGGAGTAACCTACACATCTCCAGTGTTTAATCACCAGTCCTTCCCCCGGGCGTATGGTCATGACACCGTTCCTATCTCGCCGCTATTGTGTGGGCACACGGACTTACTGGTGGAAGCCATTTGCACACGCCTTAACAGCCAACAATCGGATCAGCTCACAACCTCAAACCCCACTGAGCCAATTCACTCTCTCGTTCTTCGTCTAGGCGCATACAAATCGTACCTTTAAATCTCAAATGAGAAATGATCGCTTTCGCGCGGAGCAAGGTCGGCATTACGAAAAGGAACCGCTACGAGTATTATTTTGTCTGTCCGGATCATTTGGCGAATTACAAAGCTGCCGCCGGCCATAAGGATTGAGGTGATTGTGGTTTTCAGTCTTTCGCAAGACACTCAACGCCTTGAACTCATCGGCTTGCGGCTCAATTCCCGTCCAATGACTTTAGCCAAAACGAGAATAGGTCCTTACATTACTATTCAGCTAAGAACTAATAAACACGTTATCCCAATTATTAGTCTAAAAGAACTGAATCAATCAATATTGTTTTAACAAGAAAACTTCAGTCAAACAAACAATGTTGCGCAGTCAATTTTTCTGCAAGACAGTTAGGCGGACACACGTTTGAATAGCCTCCTTACAATAAAGACCCACCTACCTGTTTTGCTACTTTTCGGAGAGCGAATTCAGCGATGAGAATTTAATTCTCTTTATGGGAGGTGATTTCCATAATTTTGATTTAGTATTTCCAATAAAGTGCATGTTTGATTTACTTTTACTGAATAAACATTAAAATCCGATAAAGATTTTCTTATGTAGCGCAATTAAAAAAAAAAGAAAACGCTGCAAATTCTTTCACTGGGGTTTATAATTCAATTGGCTTGCGTTCATGATTTCAATTTCTACTAAGCTTTGGAGTGTGCGTGGTTCGCAGGTGATAGAGCGATTATTGAATTTCAGGAGATATGCATAGAGCACGTAAATCTGTTCTCAACCAAAATACCTATTTGGATTGTTCAGTTGATCATATTTGTGTGCCTCCTGAAATTCAGTAATCACTCTATCACCTGTGAAACACGCACACTCCAATTCTTAGTAGAAATTCAAATCATGAACGCAAGCCAATTGAATAATAAACCCCAGTGAAATAATTTGTAGCGTTTTTTATGGTTATCAGAATGCTTCAAACCGTGTATCGGCTACAAAGCCTTTTAGGAGTTCACTCTATCCACATTACTACATCACTACGTCACTCTTACTGATATCAACACAAAAACAATAATAAACCAAATGGATATTATTGTTTGAGGGCCTCACTGTTGAATCAAGTATTTTTCGAAATATTCATCATCCTATTGGTTCATCATTTCATAAGAAACCTCAAGTGGTATTTTTCATTTTTGTAAGGGGATGGTGAAACGAGCACATTTGCTACCGATTCTCAAAGTTGAAGTTCAAATAACGCAGGTCTGCAAAAAAATTTTTTTGATCAGCTGCATGGAATATTTTAGCCAAATTTTATGTTTTTTGGTGTGCTGAATCCAAAAATGAACGCTATTTTCCTCCATCACGTACAGTTTTCTTGCAAATTAGGAGAGAGGGGGACATAAAAAAACGAAAACGTGTAAAAAACACCATAATTTGTATTGTCTATAATCTCAAAATAAAAGAAAGTATTTGTTTACTATTCAGTACAAAATGCTCAAAAACTTCATTCAGTTTGCTTGTGGAACCTTTTTTTTTTCTTTGATACTTCGTGGCACACGTTTTCGTGCTCCAGCATTGTCCGTATCCCTCTTGAGCATCCAACAATAGTCAGCTAGCATAATGACGTTCCATCGTCCTTGGTAGCGTTTTTCCATATCCCGAATGTCTTGGTGAAATCTTTCTCCTTGCTCTTCACTAAACGCTCCCAGGTTTTCTGGAAAGTATTCGACGTGGGAGTGTAGGAAATGAAGTTTTAGGCTCATGTTGCATCCTTGAGCTTTGTAGGCAGCCAACATGCGATTCACAATTGGGTCTTTCGTATTCCCTATAAACTTTTGCACTAAATTCTTGAAAGAATCCCAGGCTTCTTTTTCTTTATTGCTCATCGATTCAGGAAACCGGGGATCTGAAAAAAGTTTTCATATGTCAGGTCCTGTAAAAACTCCTCGTTCAATTTTGCTTCAGACAGTTTAGGAAACTTTGAACACACATACTTGGAACATTCCCCATCTCTTGGCAATGATTTGACGAATTGCTTCATAAGCCCCAGTTTTATATGAAGTGGGGTAATAAAACCTTTTCTGGTGGCACTAACCTTCTATTGATGACGTTTTTCTCGCCAGGATTCAGAGTGTTCCGAAGCGGCCAGTCACTTTTCCCATTAGCCGCTCTTAATATCCACTAGAACATGTTATAACCTGTGCACTACATACATCATAGCATCCTGACTTTTTAGAAAATCAAATAAACGAAGTGTTATGACATGATTTTGGGCATCCTCACGCTTCTCCTAAATCAAAAATATCCCACTCCCTTTTTTCCTACCCCTCTCTTTCATTTCGTATCAATCCTGGGAGTGACATGACTAAATATGAGATTGAAAAAATGCATGCAATCATGAAACTGACAACTTGGAAGCAACTACCAAATTGAGGTTTAACGCTGAATAACTCTACTCCATTCGCAGACTATCGACCCTCGGCATCGAGAACGGGATTATTTTGAACAATTCTTGAGAATTAAAGAAATCTAAATGTTCTTGAAAACACACGTTTTTTTGCATAAAATCTCAATTTTCCCAAGACAGTCCCCTCTAACAAATAAAAACTAATTATACCACTGGAAAGTAGAGACTTCTGCGCATTTTTTAGGCTTACAGGCTCAAATCTATCATTAAAATTAAGGGGGACTAATGATTCATTAAAAAAAATTGTTTTTTCAAAATTCGACAATTCATTTTTTCAGGCTCATTTTTAACCCTTTAGATATCTTTAAAAAATCACTGCTAACAGACTGAAATGATGGGAAATTCAATGCTCTTCCCCACGGCATTCTTAGATTTGCAAATACTTCAAAAACGCCGGAGTTACGGCCGTTTTAGTGACGAGAGGTCGAAAACACGAAAAAAATCTTAAAAGTGAAATAAATCGAAAACGAAGCCTCTAACAAAAAAACTGCAAGAGGTACTTTTTGTTGGAAACTAGTTGTAGAACACGTGTGTGAAGTTTTTCGGATCATACGCTGGACACCCTGTATACATATAATCTTTTACTCCTTTCGATCCTCCAAGAGAAATGGCTCTGCTATGCCACTCTGTTGTTGGTAGATATTGTTCACAAGTGTACACCAGATTCTCATCTACGTGTGACCTTGCGCGTGTAATATTGTGTCGGTACTAGATTTCTGAGGTACTCCCGAATTCAATTACGATTAATTTCGAACGACACGGCCATCGCATGCAATATGGCGCTCCAATGATGAGAGAGGACCATGGTCACTGAAATTATCGATTCACCCGGTAATTATGTTGAACAAGCGAAATTACCCCGCCCGTGTCCGCTCTCGTATACATTGTATATACACGATTTCGGCGGCGGTTGATTACTGTATTTGTTAAACAACGGTAATCGTGTGAGCCTGAACTGATGAATATTCAGGAGGGCCACCCCATCGGGCCAATTTTACACAGCTCACGATGACCACCTCACAAAAGCGGAAGCACAAAACCCTATTATTCGCTTTTTTTCGGTTCAATAATTCAAAAAAACCTGTAAAATCTATCATCCGGTTAATTAAGTGCCGAAGGGCATTATTAACTAAATTTTAAGATATAGAAAATTATTACCCAATGCTTTATTACCAGTAGTTTTGTATTATCTTGAGCTTCTATTGGATTCCGAGTATCTGACTCACGAATTTCTCTATTAATAGGTAATTACCGTAATCCAATTCGAGCCCGAATGATCAAAACCTCCAAATATTAAATTATTATTATTATTATTATTTTGTCAATTATTGTCATCGGCCTTTATTTCCTTTCCGCCAAATATACACTATATAGTATGTAAATGAAAAAAGTTATACATATTTTACTACATTACCTATCTATCATATCTGTATAAATTATTTCTTTCGTTGTTATAAATTAAAAACAATAATTTTAGGCTCTAAAATTGATTTTTTTTTTACAAATTCTCATGTATTTTAGTACTAGCAGCACGTAGAATTGTCTTTAAGTTAAATGGTCGTTATAGTTCTGGAAGAATGTTCTCATATTAGCGCACTGCTTAACATTCAACATTCCATGAAAATGTGTTCCAAAATTTCCTCGGTTGTATTATAGAATCTGCACTTCTCGTCTTCTTCATTCATAATCACGCCGATTTTCTTCAGATAGATCCGAGTTAATCAATGGTTTGAACAGATAGCTCTACCAACAGCACTGTAAAATGCACGCCATGGTGTTGCGGAGATGTTCGGGAACATTTCAGTGTAATTCTGGCCAAATGGGTACTCGCTATAAGCTTCTTGCCATTTCCGATTGGCCGTACGACGTAAATGGACGTACAAATATGTATATGCATATTGATAGTGAGGTCCCTCTTCGATTTCTTCCAAATTCAAAGCCTTTCTAGCTGCTTCTTCAGGATTTTCATTTCCATTTATATTGCTGTGACCCCTTACCCATACGAAACAGAAGTTTTCCCCTATGTTTTTGAGTCGTGCGGAGGCTACTATTATATCACATTCAAGTGGATTCAGCTTGGAGTTCTATCTGTAAGACTATCAGTAAAAAATTATATCCTCTTGTATTGTTTCAGATTCATTCTCAATATTCTCAATAGCTTTCTTTATTCCGTGGAGTTCTGCTTTATAATTTGTTTGGTACGTTGAGCACATTAATTTTCCGATGAAGTCTTCATTTCCTTTTCGTAGCTTCACTATTTCAGAATTTAGGGTGGTTAAATCTTCCTTCTCACCCAGCCCCTTCCTATTGATCAATTCAGACATCGTGCACCGATGCACCGACGATTCATTCATATTGAGTTGGGGCACAGAAAATTTTCCACTGGTCGCAGAATCCTCCAAATCGCTACGAATTCACTTTTTTGATTGTTGTTCTTCTTCACTAGCATAATCAGTTCGAGGCGAAAAGAATTCTTATAAGGATTTCAAACGTTGTTCGTAACTGTACATGTGATATCGTTTCTTAATCAAGGTCTTCTACATTTGATCGCGAGAGAAAGCTACCTTTTTTTCGCTATCGAACAACAAATGATCAATTTTTTAAACGTTGGTTCACTAAAATAACTGACGTCTTACTTGGAGCCTGTCAACAGGTTCCTATAGGTCTTTTGCTGTTCATCGATTTAATGGGCAACACTATGTAAACCCATCAGTTCTGTATGAACCCCTGGTTAGTTGCCAATATATTTAATAACATCACATTACCTTTTTTTATTTGGTTCGGTAGGTATTGTATAAATCTACGTTGTTAACATATACAGGGTGTCCCAGGAGTTATGCACAACCCGACTCCTACCTGTTCTACAACTCATTTCCGAACAAAGTGCCGATTTTTTGCTTTTCCGAGTTATTCGTCGTGTTTTCGATCTTATGTCAAAATCTGTCATAACTCCCTCAATTTTGGAGATAGCTCAAAAATGATGACACCGTTGGAAAGAACGTTAAATTTTCTATCTATTTGGTGTCAGAAAACATTTTTTAAATTGCATTGAAGGTGTGCGATTGCTGCGCGAAATGGCAGTAATGTCAAAATCTCGAAATCACCTGTTTTTCATTTCGCCTAGAAACCCCATTAATGCTTGACTTTTGTGGGATGCATAAACCCGTACGTTAGTGAACAGCGTCTACCGCATTCCTAAGCTGTCCAGCCAAAGTCATTATAATCGAAGAGCCGAGAGACGGCATTATGACAAAACTGCCATTTCGCGGAGCAATCGCACATCTTCAATGCAATTTAAAAAATCTTTTCTGACATCAAATAGAAAATTTAACGCTCTTCCCAACGGTGTCATCAAAGTCGAGCTACATCCAAAATTGGGGGAGTTATGACAGTTTTAATGAGATAAGATCGAAAACACGAAAAAAATCTTAAATCGCGAATAACTCGGAAACGAGGCAAAAAATTGCTAAGAGGCATTTTTGTTCAGAAATCAGTCGTAGAACACGTAGGAGTCGGATTGTGCATAATTCCTGGGACACCCTGTATAACTAAAGGAGACCTAATGTTTGAAAATTGGGAAAGCTACTGAGGAGGCATTGTCTTGGCCAGGGGCAAGATATGCAATGTCCCGCACTACCCCCAGGTCTTGAAGGAGGGGTTGCTTTGTGCGCCGTGTATTATTAACCTCAATTTGATTTGGCCGTAGCATTGGGTGTTGCAATGTTGATAATTTGTTGTTTCTGAAAATATTCAGTTTTAGTAAAACGTTTGTTTACTCAAACTTGTTATCCAGTTGTAGGACAATGGTAAGATATTGGGGGTTTAAATCGAGTTCATACAAAGAGTTAGAAGTTAAACAAGATTGTTAAAATATAAAACAAAAAATAAATATTTAAAAATAAAATTGAAAATGAATTTAATGCATGAAAACGATTGTTTGTGTGTACGGTTTTGGAAATGGCAATGCTTCTGAAGCAGCAAGGGAGTCACCTCCTGTGTACAACCCACACCCTTGCGAACACGTCGGATAATATGAGGAAAAATATTGGTAGATAATATTGTTTATGTCACTGATATTTTTTTCAACTAGTAAACTATATTTTTTTATCTACTAATAGTTTTTTGTCACTAAGGTTTTGGTCATTACTACCAGCTATTTTCAATAGCTATAGCGCACCATGATGAATGGGAATATGAAATAGGGAAACCACGCTGAAGGAAATACAGCGAGGAAAGAGACGAAAGGGAAGTTGGTAATGATACGAAAGTCTGGTTTGATAAGGGTCCCTAGTGTCAGCAAAAAGATTAATGCAACTCATCGCAATCAATCGTAAATGAACACAAACAATAGCAGTCTCTCGGCTCTTCGATTATCCTGACTTTGACCGGTCAGCTTACAAATGTCGTAGACGTTGTTCACAAACGAACGGGTTTATGCATCAGACAAAACTAACTTAAATCGTCACTTGAGAGGTCTGGCGTTGTCACCATTCGATTCAGCGAGAAAAGTGACGTATATCCCTTCCTCCAACCTTTTTTCGTCGAGATTTTTGGAAAAACCTCAATTTTAACGGGAAACACACGTTTTTCTGCAGTTAAACACCATTTCCTTAACTAAAACTATTTTTAAAAACCAAAACAACTACACCGTTGGAAAGCTGATATTTTGGCGCACGTTTTACCTGGCCTGCACAGTTCTGCGTCAAGCATTAATGGGGTTTCTAGGCAAAATGAAAAACAGGCGATTTCGAGATTTTGACTTTATTGTCATTTCGCGCAGCAATCGCACACTTTCAATGCAATAAAAAAATGTTTTCTGACATCAAATAGATAGAAAATTTAACAATCTTTCCAACGGTGTCATGATAGTTGAGCTATCTCCAAAATTGAGGGAGTTATGACAGTTTTCATGACATAAAATCGAAAACACGAAAAAAATCATAAATCGCGAATAACTTGGAAACGAGGCATCAGGCAGAAAATTGCCAGGAGGCACTTTGTCCGGAAATGAGTTGTAGAACACGTAGGAGTCGGATTGTGCTAAACTCCTGGGACACCCTGTATAAATAAAAAAGATACAAATATTTAAAAAATCGATTTTATGGCCTCGATTAATTGGTACAATCGATTTGAGACCGCCGATTATGAAATCGATCCCAAAATCGATTTCGGTGGTTCGATTTGGCTACCCGAGCTGCCGTAGGTTCTAGAGGAGTTGCTAAAACCCGTGCTTGATCAAAACCGGTGGTGGTTCGTGAAAGATTAAACGAGACCGTACGTCGAACACCAATACCACAATTAATTGGCTCCGCCTGATAGGATTAAATAGGATCCTTACTTCACCTAACAATCCAGAGAGATTTGCGGTCAGGAAGAAATCTCCACATTCATTGAGCCACGTTGATCCACATTACCAGCGGATGTTGGCGGTTCCTACTTTTATTTTCGACTTTCTTTTCCAACGTCCCGCCGTCGTTTATTAACAGGTGGCGGTCGTTCTGCCATTTCCCACGGGGGATCTCTCGAACGAACGAAGTAATCTTCCCCTCTCGAGGATCCCATCTCCCTCAGGGATTTGGAGCTTAGGAAAATTGAGAGGAAACCGGTAAATTCGCAAGTCGGAGTGGAAAATTGCAGCTACCTGTAGGGCGGCAGTGGATAGATCCAGAGTTCAGAGTGATTACCAGAGCTAGTAATAATCTACTTATAAATACGAAGTTTAAAGTACTGCCACAATACTCAAAAGTTTAATTGAATCGGTGGATGTTATGTGTGATTTCAAGAAATCTGACTTTCGGAAAAACGAAAAAACTGTTGAATTGCAAAACCGGACAGTTTCTTAATTGGGCTTTACTTATTTGTCGAACTAGTTATCAGTAAGATATTTGAAGAGAAAAGATAATTTTAGCACAATTTCTCCCATTTTAAACCAATTTTATATATGGAGTAAGGTTGGGAGTAAAATTTGCCTCGCGTCATGTGAGGAACGAGTTATCCGATATAATAATTATATACAATTACTGTAGTGGCATTTTGTTTAAATAGTTCGTTTTGAAATCGAGTTTTCCAAGTGGTTTATAGTATAATTCTGGACAAGTGAAGAGTAGGTGAGTTTTTTATTTTACCTAGCCAAATTTCAGTAGTTCTTGTTACACGTTCCTTGGACTCGTAAACGAAATTATAGTTTTCCTAGTGCCAGGGCGAAGAATCATGTAATGCCATTTCATACAATTTATTCGATAGGGTTATCTTTTCGAATGTAATGCCGCCGAAGACGGAACGTCCGGTGATCACTCACGAGAGCTGATTTATTGAAGATGACCGGCCCCGCTGAAAGGTCGAATCGGGGTAGAAATTTCGTTCTTTTGCGACGACGTGAGGGGGACAAAAAAATATTTGATCGAACGATATCGTTGAGTGAGGAAGTTAATGGGGTTTGACGTCCCGAAACGACATCCATCAATAAATTATTCATCTACTCCCTTTTCCGAGCAATCTTCCCCACTACCTCTGTTTCGAAAAAAGACCCAGGATGGGAAGATGATATATACCGGGTACCTACCGTTGATATGGATTAAACTTCGTGATTCTTTATGTCTCTCGATTACAGGCATAAGTTCATGAAACATTGAGTGTCCATTCTAGAGCTTATTCTCTCCAAAAAATACCATTTAGACTTTTCTTAATGCTTTACCCAACCATTTCACTTCCACGATTTTCATCGTATTGTCGATGTTAGGTCACTAACAATAGTCATAACTCTCTGTTGTGAATTTCAGGTGACATCAAATTTGAACGGACGAAAATTTTGTGTTGACTTCCGAAATTTCGAGTAGGTATTTGAATTTTGAACGGTTGAACTTGTTTGGAATAGTTAAATTTGGATTATAAATATGTATTTGGGCATGATGGTCATTTACGTATTTCCCTGAATGGGTGCCAAAGGGATTGTGGAATTAGATTACATGAATTAATTTGAGGTGTCCGCTACGACACGTTGAGGAGTAATTAATTTCTTGAAAGGTTACGACCTCAAGAGATGGGTGAAGCAAGCAGGGCAGCTACGACACCTGTGAATTTAGTACATCATTTTAAAAGAGTAGGTTAAGGACATAGTGACGGAATCGAGGAAGAGGGTCAGAATGAACCCTTGGGCTGGTCTGGGCTTATTTATACGGGTGTTCTGTTCCCCGTGTAGGATTTACCATGACTTCCGCCGTGACCGGTAAAAACCTCCTCGACTCTTGGGTTGTCCTTCGTCGGTTTATTGCTAACCACATGTTATTTTACAATTTTTGGGGCTTCTCTTAACTCTCTCTTTAACTACTCACTAAAATCCAATTTGAAGACACCGTTAGAAAGAGCGCTAAATTTTCTATCTCCTTGGAGCAAAATAAGAAAATTTCAACACGGCTTAGATTGTGAACAACTTGTCAAATGATGAAATTCCGAAAATTTAGGAAAAAACTTATTTTTTAAATGTTTTTTCTTGTTCAGTTAGCACAGGTACTTGAACATCTAACTCCTATTCCACAGAAACCAATTCTCAAGAATCTCAATTTTCCAACGGTAACTTAACGGTAATTTTCTAGCTGTAAACATGAAATTTTTCGAAGAAAATTACATGAGTTTTCGCTCAAAACGTCTTGCTGCAAAAGAATGATATTCAAGGTCGCTGAATCGAGAGACTGAATCGGGCCTCGGTGGTCCACAATTATGGAATTTGATGGATGACAGTCGAGTATTTAGAGAAAAGTGTTTTATTAATTGAAATTTGTTTCAACCTTGAAAATCTCTCAATTGTTCAGGGAGGGGGGCCAGGGAGAGTCACCATAACTTTGACTTTGTGTAAAAGCAGAGGCGGAGAAATGTTGTTATCAAGAATTGTAGAGTACATTGATGGATTGTAGCTACTTATGAAGACCATTCTTCAAGAACAATCCAAGAATCATAAAGAATTGACTTCATGAATAGGCATTTTAGAGTCAATGGATTATTTCTTCACAATTTGTCCTCCTTTTTTTAGGTTTTTAATATTTTACTACCACTAGGTCACATGTAGCTCGTATAGTTTTGGGGCTCCCTTTTCACCAAGGAGAATCTGATTTAATCTATTAGTAGAAACGAGAATATATTCCGGAAGATCTTGGAAAAAAGTCGTGCGTTTGATGTTACTTACGCCTGTTACCTTTCAAAAATATTTTACCGGCACACAGTCGTGCGTCGCATGTTAACATATGCTACCTCTGTCAGGCGCGAGCTGTTACGGTCACAAATTACTAGAAGATCAACTGTTGATCTATCTAAATCCAAGCAATCACCATAATGTTACCAATCAAATCGATATTACGGTTAATGCACAATCACAACTCCATTCCCTCACATTAATGTATCAACAGAAGTTGAAATTGGCGCACCGTCAGGTTCTATGTTTCATTGAATGAAGCCTAATCCCTTTACAACTTATATAAAAAAATATTTCATTGTTTTTAATTTGAAGTTTCCATTCATTTAAAAACCGTATACTCCATGCCACATGTTGTCAGTGTAGATCTCTTAAAATGAAAGATTTTTTTTCTATTTTCAAAGTTGAACACCGTTTAGTTAGCGGTTATCCTATGATAATCTATCTTTATAACGTTTCATTTTAATATGATCAAATTCGGTAGATAGGATGCAAGGAATTGGGGCTGATTTAGGGATCGGTACAGCAATGACTTTGAATTAAATCGGGCAGCTAATCATAATTTTTCGACGTTCAAGCGCTCACAAGCTAGTGTTCAAATATCGACCAGAAAACGTAAGGAGACCGTCTAGGAGTTGATCCGCATTCACTATAATGTTATCAATATCGGTCGTCCAGCTATATAATTTTGTTCAATTTCGGGCTTAACAGGAATAGACACAAAATACACAGGCAAACGTGGAATCAAAGTTGATCAGCAACTTCTGAAAAATGAAAAGCAAGTGGAATTTTTGATTTTGAAGAGCAAAAATTTTTTGAATTTCTCGCTCGAACGCTTCTTGCTTGCTTCTTCACTTTCTGTATTTAAGAAACGACAATTCGTAGTAGCAGGATTTTGCCCGTTGCGTAATAATTTGCAGTGGCAGGGTTATAACTCCCCCCCTTCAACGATTCTTGATTCCAAAGTTCTCAAAACAAAAAAATGTTTAAAAATGGGATTTCAAAAATTGAATTTTGCACCCATTTTCTTCAAATGTGTGCCCTTTAAATGGGATTTTTAAAGTCAGATAAACTTGGACTAGTCTGGGACCCATCTCAACCTTTTCGACCTCCAAAATTACACCCTAATTGCCTCGAAAAACTACGTTTTTGGCTGGCTTTTGGCCCATATCATCTAAGTGTGTGAAGCAATCGGACTGGCTAGAAGTTAAAACCAACTAGACCCCATGTGGGAAAGAACGGATTTTTATATCAATTTTAAGGGCTTTTATGACTTTTATTATGCTTGTGTGGCGTAAGACCACAGAACATAGAGGAAACTGTGTATTCTATTTATGTGTGTATGTGTATTCTAAAGACGGACGGGGTCTGCGGATTTTGGATCTACCTTCCATCATGGTTTCTGGGGGGGCAGATAAGTTTTCTTGGATATTTTACAAAGCATCGCGTCGCAACGGCAGAATAAATCGATAGACGATATACGGTGATCGATGGACTTATAGATCGTAGATAACGGGGTGTGCTGTGAACCGAAGGAAAGAGAGTGCCCTTGACCCTCGCATTTTCGAGCAGACGATGAAAAACAACAGGACCTTCGAGAGAATAAGAAAAAAAACGACTTCGACGATGCAGAACGCACTGAGAAATGACGACAGCGGAAGAAAACCGGTGATTGAGAGGGGCCGATTCGTAGTTCACGGCAATGATCGATTTTAGGGTTCATCGCTTCCGACGAAAAACAAACCGGGTTTAATGGGAAGATGAGACTGTCTGTGAGAAAACGGCCGAAACGGCGAGCCCCTGACCGAGGTCAAGCGGAATATCGAATATGACAATAATGCTGGTCATGGACGAGTTCATCTCATAACCATGGCATTTATGGGCAGATAACCAACGGTTTATTGTAGACTGTCGGAAAACAGCGTTGCATAATCTATCCGTAAATTGACCGACTTAACTGGTGTATTAGCGTGAAGCACCATCTTGTAATAAATCAATGTAATCAATTGAGTGGATCACTGCCGTTTGAAACAAAAACGCCTCATCCCCGAAAACCACGTATTTCAGAAAAATCTTTTAAGTTTTCTATAGAAAAAAGGCTGTTGTTCCCCTTCAGTTAGTACTTTCAAGCCCATTTTTCAGAGACACATCGATTGTGCTTAAATTGATCAAATTATCGAGAAAACAAATCGATAAAAAATCGATTTTCAAACCTAAAACTCTAAGGCGGGGAAATCAAATCGAATCAAATTTTTTTGGCATATTTTTGAACTTGCATGTAAGGCGATTCACCATAAAAAACAACAGGGTTACCGACCTCTTGTTGGTTTATTATTCAATAATAAACCATTGTAATCGCTCTGGAAAGAAAAAGTCTAACCCCCCTGAAAATTTCATGGTTTACGTTTCAAAGGGTGTAGAATCCGAATCTGCAATAAAAATTTTTCCGTCCGTCCGCCGTACGCCGTACGCACGATATCTCCGAAACGGCTGGAGCAAAAGATCTGAAATTTTCAGGAAAAATCCATCTTGGTCCGACGACGCCCCAATTCTTGAGCCAGCTCTCTCACTCAATTTAAAGTGCCCTTTAAGGGCTGTCAAAGTTTTGTAAAATCCCTAAATACCTACAAGTCGAAGCGGTTTATTATTCAATTGGCTTGCGTTCATGATTTGAATCTGTACAAAGCTTCGGAGTGTGCGTGTTTCACAGGTGATAGAGCGATTATTGAATTTCAGGAGATATGCACAGAGCACTTAAATCGGTTCTCAACCAAAATACCTGAGTTGATGATGTTTGTGTGCCTCCTCTACATCAGTCTACCTTTGGCTACATCGTTTAAATTTGGATTTGGGGAAGTTTAACGCAATACGAGTGCTAAAGGACTTGATAAATTATAGATGTTTTTATTGTGGGGGGGGGGGGTATTGAGGTTAAATAAAAAAACGCTGCAAATTCCTTCACTGGGGTTTATTATTCAATTGGCTTGCGTTCATGATTTGAATTTCTACTAAGCTTTGGAGTGTCCCTGTTTCACAGGTGATAGAGCGATTATTGAATTTCAGGAGATATGCATAGAGCACTTAAATCGGTTCTCAACCAAAATACCTATTTGGATTGATCAGTTGATCATATTTGTGTGCCTCCTGAAATCGCTCTATCCTGTGAAACGCGCACACTCCAAAGCTTAGTAGAAATTCAAATAATGAACGCAAGCCAATTGAATAATAAACCCCAGTGAAAGAATTTGCAGCGTTTTTTTAAGGTTAAACACCTTAACACTACAAATTAAGCTAAACCAGCTGAGTGAACATTTGAAGGTAAAACGCCTTATCCCGATGTCCGCTGAGTTGAGGCGTTTCACAATAAAAAATATCCACTAATCTAATTAGTTTGAGGCGTTTTTGAACTGAGGTAAGGTGTTTCACCTTAAAAATCAGTTAGATAAGGCATTCCACTTTCAAATTCAACGATTCTTTGATTTTGAGAGTAGGAATTACCCCACTTTTAAATGAAATTTCAAAATTTGGACATTACCACTGTAAAGAGCATAACAAAAATAGGGGGGATACGTAAAAAACACATTTTTGTCAACCTTGGTGATAAGGCGTTTTTGTTTCTAACGGCAGATCAGGATCAAAAGCAGAAAACTCTACAAGACTAATTCATGAAGTTTATCTATTGACCTTGTTTTGGCGGGAGCAGATTCTGGGAGCTTATCAAGCCGAAGCTACTCTAAAAGTTAACAGTTGAAATACAAGTAATTTTAAATTTTCGGGAGAGGTACATACTTACCTTTTTAGATCTCTCCTCAAAGGCGGAGATGCCCGGGTTTACCCGACGCCGGCCCTAGGGATTTGGGAAGTCAAGGATGATGGAGGAGGGAGACAGGGATGAAAGGAAGTGGCCCTATAAAATGACCAACAATTTAAGTACGAGCCCTGGATGACGCGGGTGGTGATACCACGAAGTACTCCTGACGAGATGCCCAGCTCAAGTAACTCCGTGGCACTTTTCCCGCACTATACTCCGCGCCATGACACGGTCGCAGCCATAACCTTGATGTTGTATGGCACAACTCCTTTTAGCTCAGACTGCGCTCGCCGCAGGTCGTTCCTTTCATATTTACTTATCTTAGCCCTCCAGGCTGAGACACACACACACACACACACACACACGAAAAATAGAAAACAGAGTTTAAGAGATTGATTCCCCGATGACATTGCACATGAATTTCATGATGATATTATTACATAGGTATATGATTAAAAAAAAACTCAATTCAGTTTAGTAATATAATAATGAGAGGTTGTATAGTTCGATTCGTTTCAGATTCGGTAATCGTCCGTGAATAAGCAGACTTCAAATCGTCAACAGAATCGTGAATCCCTTCAGCTACCATCTAGAAAATGTGCAGAAACGTACAACTGAATATACAAATTCAGGGTAAATATTTTATTTATATAAAATATTTTAAAAAAGTACATGTTAGTGGATAGAGTCGTCAAGATTTAAGGGTAGAATCAATCAGTTGTACAATCACATCTCAAAAACCTGCATTTGAGATTTTGTAGTTTTGAGGTTTTCCCATGTTAATAGGAAACTTTCTGTTCAGGGTTGAAGTTTCTATTAAATCTCCAAGTACTTAGGTATATAATAACCGTGATTATAACCGTTTTGGGGGACGGAAACAACACCTTTTTGAGAAATGGAGATTCCTAGTTAGGCGCAGGTATGCCCACTGGTTAACGTTGATGTGTTGCAAACGTAGCATCGCCCGTATTGAAGGGGCAAACTATCCCATTTGTTACGCTACGAATTTTTCTGTAGATCCTCAAGTCAAATTTGTGTAATTAATATCGTTTCGGAACTTCTTGAAAGAAGCCAATCATTCTATCGCGTTTTCCGTTACTTTACATTATTTCAGGGTCACTATATCCTCTAGAGAGTAATCCGTGTGTTGAAGTATAACTTGAACTTTTTCATCGCAAGAGCAGGTCAGTAGTAGTCTCATCTGAAATAATTTTTCACGTTTATCGGATTTTCGAGTTTCCCTATGAGTCTGATATTAGAAAACCCAAAAGGATTTATTTCCTAACACACTTCTTTTATGCTATCAATCAATCAATATCATAAAAACTGCGCATTCATTTATCGTTCAGAAATAGTCTTCAAGACATGAATAAATAATTATCGATTTTCGTAAACTATTTCGAACTAGGACTATGGTATTCCATATCTGATTATGTGATTGAGCTGTGTTCTAGTGCTATACCCGTGGGCATTAGAAGTAAAAATGGTTTAATACGAACCATAACACAAAATTGCTTGGTATAACTTTGGGTATTATGAGGCAGGCAAGAAAAGAGAAACCGCTCTATACCAGAGATGGCCGATTGCCACTTTTCAAAATCACACATTTTAAGGTGTTGCAATTAGAAAACTAATAAGTAAATGTTGATTAATGATTACAGTAACTACATGATTACACGATTACATCAGCTAATTATTCGTTGGTGGGTACTTTATTGTTGAAATACAAATAGTTTAGCGCAATAATTACCATCAAGATGATACTCATGCTGCATTAGGTATGAAGGATACTTAAAGAATCTTTCTGAAATTCGTCCGGAATATTGAAATGAATTGTTTTAATATAAGTACTAAAATCTCCAGGAGCATGAAAAAGTTGAAGCTTCTGTGACCACTTTGAATCTATGGTGCCGCGATTCGTTCTAACTCACTTTTTACACAATCAACACACTAATTTAAAATGACTGTTGGAAATCTGGAATGAGAAATTAACAATATTTCCCTTATAATTGAACTTCCTATTATGAAGTGGGCACTACCACCTGACCCATCGGCTATGTTGCCAATTATTGATGATAATGAGCTAAAACGTTGACCAATACTCTTATCTAAACCGTATAGAGATGTGGTGGTCTTACAGGCTGGCAATCCGATAATCGGGTTAAATTCGACGTAGCCTCCGAAAGCCTAATTGGGATGTGAAGTTTGAGGCCTCTTATCCCCTGGGAGCTGAAAGCTGCACAATCCGTTCGTACGTAAACGCACGAACAACCCGAACATGTGTTTCGTGTGGGAGCAGCGTAGAATATGCCCGGATCGTCTGTTTTCGTTCGAACGCGCACGAATCCCATTCTGCGAAGATTTGCCGGACGAACGGGTGCGAGACAGAAGTTGAAAATCATGGGTACCGAAAAGGTTGTGTTGTTCATGCAAGAAAGCTATTGAATTTTGCGAGACTTTTCAAAAAAATAAAAGTTGAAACTTGATCAATTTTCTTGTTCCAAATCAATCACTGCAGTTCTCTCGACATATTATCCTAGTGAGCACACATAATTTTGAACCGTTCTGTCGATACGCCATTTTGAAAAATAAAACTTTTGTAGGGAGTGAGATATATATACTATATACTATAAATGTACAAAATTTTAGCAACAATAATTCACACAACAATACTAATTTTTATATTTCGGCTTCTACCCTTTTTCAAAGTACGAGAAGAAAAGTACTATATACTATATATCTGCTACTATTTTTTCCCCTCTTGTGCCTTCAACCTCCATGGGAATTGCTCTAAAGTCTTTCAATTTGCATGAATGGAACAGCAAAATTAGCTTAATTTTAGCTACAGTGAATACTAAGGTTTCCTTGCCAAAATATCACTTTCTACAAGCAGATCTCACTCCCTACAATTTAAGGGGCTATTGGCTGGATATTGTAGGGAGTGAGGTTATAGGTTGGGTACAATTGAAACTGGTTGAACCTGAAATGTTGTCAACGAACTTCCAACAACTACACTAATTGTCAACAAGTGCGATCAAGTTTCGCCAGCCACAGTCAGAATGTTACTGGAGGAGGGAGTGAGAGTTAAAAAACCCACACTGTTGCCTCCAGGGATGGTTTTCCCGGTAGAACTGACTGGGAAGGTCTAGGCAAAATCCAACCACCAGCGTTGGGACCATCTTGAATAAATCATGCCAACAAAATAGAAGCTACTTCATAAACACTCTTTCCTGCCTCTTGGGGACTACTTGTCAAAACATTGTAGGGAGTGAGGAAAAACCGTGTGACACTGAAATAATGGGCTGATAAGGCTACTTGATTTGATCTATTTTTTTTCCTGAGGTGGATATCCATTGTAGATGGTATGTTCTTTCATAGTGTAAGTGGATATAACAGCCCTAATAAATATTTCGCTGAGTAGTGAATATGGAAGTTGTTGTTTACCTCTCGTTAGTGACAGCTTTAGGGAGTGAGAAATACGGACTTCGGTATTTTCTCCTGGGTGTTATAGGCACAACTTTTACATACTTTTCCATGGAATATGTACATCCACATAGGAGAAAATTGTAAAACACTTACAAAACTGTATTTAGTTGCGCGATTCCGTACGAATAGCGTTCATATGGATTCGTTGCTTTGCAGTTGGCTGCTTTTCATTCCCAGTGGACAACTAGTTTTACTTGACCTTCCTAAACATCTGGATAGGTTTAAAATTTGTCCAAATAGCAAAGTAAAAATTGTCGAAGCATTTCAGCTAACACTCGAGGAGATGTGCTTACGTTAGTACCGTAACACTGTGGTGAACCTACCTCAGGTACAACCTAAATACATAATTGGCTCGAAATTGACTCTTGTTTGAAATAGATTTTTGTTGGTGATTTTGGTTACAACTGAAAATAGCTTACATTTCCTCTAGCATTTCATTCAACTGTAAACACTGCCATAGGTGTGGTTCACAGTAAAACGTCCCCCTTAGCTTGCTCGTAACACATAGAGTTGATTGCACTATTTTCAGAGTTTTACCACCAAGTCCAGTGTTTTGTTTCTTTATAAGCGCGGAAGTAGAATCGTGATTTCCAAAACATTCAGCATTTCTGGGGCCTCGTACTTGTGGAGGCGTTGCCCATCCTTTCTTGAGCGAATCAAGTGATGGGCAACCTCCGTCAACAAGTCTTCTTCGATATCACCTTTTCGCAAGGCCCAACGTACACAAACAATAGTTCTCAACGCTCAGTTTTGAAAAAATTGGGATTCTTTTAATGTTAGATTCTTTGCACATCCTCAGAGTTGAATCTATCCAATATTTATGTGATTCAGTAACCAAAGAATTTTCTACCCTCGCAACTGAAACAATAAACTAACAATACTAATTAAAGGTAATAATTTACGTGAATCCAAACTGAGTACGTTTTTATTACTGACTTGCCGATTACCAGTGCGTTGCACAGGCCCACATGCATTATTGATCTCTCAAGTGCTTTTACTTCTCCCCTATCACTCACTTTTGGTGTTTAGAGGCTGTCTGTAAAATCTCAGTTCTCTAAGATGAACAGGATGGAAGTTAGCCCTAGTGCGGTATTTTATTTCAGTTGAGCATAGCTCCAATGCCAGAACAATTTTGGTTAGTGAAATAAATTGATTGGTGTTCACCATGAAAATTTAATAACTTTTTGAAAATGGGAGATTGGAATTTGACAGGAGTGAGTCTTGGAAATTCAAATTAATAATTTTCAATCTGTGTTTTTGAGGTCTCACGATTGTGGTACAAGGATGTGTCCTTGATGTTGCAGCAGGATTGTGCATCAAGGATTTCGCTACATCCAAACCTCTTGGACATGTGGCCAACATTTATCGTGCACAAATCCAGAGTAAGGACAAGACAATAGAACGTTCTGTTGCGACGAGGCGAAAACAGAAGTCTGTAACAGTCCTAGTGCAGCATCAACAAGATTTTGGCATTTTGGAGTGCTTTAGCGTCGCCGATATTGGCAAGGAAACGCCTGAAAACCTCCTTCGATCCACAAATGCAAAGGTCGCAGGAGAGAATCAGAATCTCCATGTGAACATTGTCACAATAGACTAAAGGAGTTAATCGAAAATGAATAGATGTATGATTCATATGGGAAACTTCCAGAAGTCAAGTACTGATTTTGATTCATTCTACTTCATTCTCAACATCCTGTTATCTTTGGTAACGTTGTTGGCTGGAGTCTGTAGTTTTAGAGTATCATTTTCGACTTCATCTCCGCAAACGTGGTCACAGAAAATACAGGGTGGGACTCAAAATGTTTCCCTGCGGAACTCTTGCTTTCATGGTTTTTAATACCAATAAATGATGCACATCTTTTTAGTATTGAGTTTTCTACTGTAAAGTACACAGACCACCTCATCTTATATCTAGTTATGTTGAAAATTACTAACTGGAACTGATGAATTGAACGATTACACGATATTCTTACCTAAACCACGAGGAGATAATGCTCACTGCCCCATCCAGCTGATCTATCTCGGATTCTAGGTCTTCTGCTACTGTAGCTTCACTCTGGTTTTGGTCTCCCACAGCGCTCTCCATTTCGTCGTCACCATCTTCGACATGTTCGCTTTTCTCGCTAGAACGCTCCAGGTCGACCGGATCCTGAAAGTTCGAATCAATCGATCATGATGGTAAAACTCTGCGACTATGTTCTTGTAGAGGTGTTGGAAATGAGGGAAATCATGAATTTTAACTTTTCACTAGAAAGGGAGCAAATTGGGTTAAATTTTCATATTTCCAGCATAAAATACACACAAACAATTCTCAGCATCCTGGGAGCAATCAAATCGAAAACAACGTATTTACCTCAACAACAACAAAAAACCAACGATTAAAACCAAGTGGCATTAGACACAATGAAAGTAGAGCATTAGAAACATCAGGTTAAGCGATAATCATCCGATGAAACTAATGTAGGGGAAGGAAGGCAGTAGCGCAGCAACTTCACAAAGTCTGGAAAACCACTTCAGTGGTCACAATGTACGAGTGTAACTCCTAATTAACAGAAATGGGAAAACCGCAAGGACTTGGAAAGTCGGAATTTTCCGAGTAATCACTTTGAAGTTGTCAATTCCTTACAACGAAGGCCCACTTCCGCAAAAAGTTTGACAGGAGCTTATTACAGTTTGCAAAGAGCTTGCCTCCCGTAAGTGGAGTTTAATTTTCAACGCGGAGGCAGGAGTTTCAACGTCAGAAATCTGGAAAATTCACCTCGTCAATCTTCGTTAGGCCGTGGTATCATAAAGGTTTTGCGTAGGTTTTCATGTTTTTGCGATCCATGGGACATTACAACTTGGCGAAACGGCAGGCAAAGCTTATTGTTGATGAAACAATGAAACGAGCCTGACATTGAAATAGAAATATACTCATGACAGTTCACTAATCAATCAATTAAGATGACAGCTCGAGGCTGAAATTAAAAAGGACAGGAAGAAAATGACTTGTAATTGTGGCAATGTTGACAATACAGTTTAATAGGGCAGCAAGTTCTGTTTCATTCTGCTTGAGAACGATACAAAACTTCTTAATTTAGTGCATGAAAGTTTATCTCTAGATGGTGAAATACTGTCATTGAAATGGAGCGCTGCTCGACTTCAGCTGAGAAAAGGATTACAGAAATATGGAGAGAATGCAAAGCCGAATTTGCTGTAAGCTGGGTTTTCATAATTATAACTGTACTTCTATTTTTCTTTTTATTCTCCCAGTTTTCCTTGAATTGGAAAACCCATGTATGACAATATCAGTTAGTGAACAGTGGTTCATGAGTGTAAGTAGTTAGAATGTTGTGCAGAGGTTTAAAATACCGTAGGACATTGTAGTTATCTTGTGGCAATAACAGGAATGTCTTTTGTACAAAAGGTTTCTTTATTCGTTTGGGCTGGATCGTGCAATATGATCCGAGTTCTTTAGTTTGCTTTGGCGTAGGTTACACAGTTTTTGCAGGTCCTGGTTTTTATGATATTGTCCTTTATTGAACCCTAAATTTTCAAATAGCTGAATGCTTGATACAGGAAGTTCACATCATGTCTTTTCCAACCCTTAACGGCATTTCTAAGCTGCCCGGACAAAGTCGGAATAATCGAAGAGTCGAGAGACGGCTATTGTTTGTATTTACGATTGATTGCGATGAGTTGCATTAATCTTTTTGTGGGCACTATGACCTTTATCAATCCAGGCTTCCGTATCATTACCAACTCTTCCCTTTCGTCTCTTTCCTCGCTGTATTTCCTTTAGCGTGGTTTCCCTATTGCACATTCCCATTCATCATGGTGCGCTATAGCTATTGAACATAGCTGGTAGTAATAACCAAAATCTTAGTGGCAAAAAAGGATTAGTAGATAAAAAAAACGATAGTTTACCAGATAAAAAAAGGATCAGTGACATAAAAAATATTATCTACAAATATTTTTTCCTCATACTATCCGACGTGTTCGCAAGGGTGTGAGTTGTACACAGGAGGAGTGTGACTCCCTTGCTGCTTCAGAAGCATTACAATTGGCAAAACCGTACACAAAAATCATGTCAACATACTCACTTGTGGTATAGCTACTTTGCTGAAAGCAACTCATCGCAATAAATCTTAAATGAACACAAACAATAGCCGTCTCTTCGATTATCCTGACTTTGGCTGGACAGCTTAGGAATACCGTAGATGCTGTTCACAAACGAATGTTTTCATTCATTAAATTCATTTTCATTTTTAATTTTTGATTATTTATTTTTTGGTTTATATCTTAACAATCTTGTTTAAACTCTAACTCTATATATGAACTCGATTTAAACCCCAATATCTTACCATTGTCCTACAACTGGATAACAAGTTTAAGTAAGCAAACATTTTACTAAAATTGAATTTGATCAGAAGCCATCAACATCAAAATTGCAACACCCAGTGTTACGGCCAACTCGGAATGGGGTTGGTAATACTCGGCGCAAAAAGCAACCCCTCGTTCAAGACCTGGGGGTCGTGCGGGTCATTGCATATCTTGCCCCTGACCAAGACAATGCCTCCTTCGTAGCTTTCCTAATTTTCAAACATTAGGTCTTCTTTAGTTATACAGGGTGTCTCAGGAGTTATGCACAATCCGACTCCGAACAAAAATGCCTCCTTTCAATTTTTTGCCTCGTTTCCAAATTATTTGCTATTTAAGATTTTTCCTGTTTTCGATCTATTTTGGAGGTAGGTAGCTCAAATTTGACGGCATCGTTCGAAGAGCGTTACATTTTCTATCTGTTTGATGTCAGAAAACATTTTTTTTATTGCATTGAAGATGTGCGATTGCTGCGCGAAATGGCAGTTTTGTCAATATGCCGTCTCTCGGCTCTTCGATTATTCTGACTCTGTCCGGACAGCTTAGAAATGCCGTAGACGCTGTTCACAAACGAACGGGTTTACGCATCCGACAAAACTATCTTAAATCGTCCACTGCCATGTATTATGGAATGATTTTGAAGACCGATATGGGCGAAACGATTGACTTGATATGATTAAACTCCCGAAATCACTCGCTCGGTTGCTGAGGTTCGGGATCATATCCAGCCCGCCGTTTCGTTCTGGAGGAAATAGTCTTTCCCGCGAGCGGAATTACAAACCGAGTTGCTATGAGGGAAAACAGTTGGTGTTCGCGGAATATGACACATTTACCTTACTAACTTCTCCTAATGCCCTACAAATAATGTAAATCATCGATCTAAAATATGAATAATCTGACCTCCTATCGTATCATTATCGGTAGCCTACCTCTATGCGGAGCCGGCACGTTGGGCAGGTTTTCCTGTACTCCAACGATTGAAAGAGGCAGAGTGTGCAGAACACGTGAGCGCAGGGCGTTGAAATGACATCTTCCGATTGCTCCATTTCTTTGAGACAAATCGGACACCTCAAAACGTTTTCGAGCTTTCTGCAAAAGTTAGTAAAATAATACAGTCAGCCCGAATCCACAATCAGAGGCCTACTAGGAAAATTGAAATGTTAGGAAGCATGACATTTGTGCAAAGTTTTATAAACATATGGCAATCCAGACAGCAGCCCTCTTCAAAAACTAACTGGACAAATGGCGTCGCCAAAGTTCAGGATTTGTTGGCGTTTCCGACCAGAGCACTCACTCTAAATGTGTGAGGTGATGGAATCGTATAGTTGCCCCTTACAATGAGCTGGATGCATTGATAATGCCCCGCCACGCTCAGAGGATGACCCAGACTCTTGAAGGCGTCTGATTCATCTCCCAAGGCGACGGATCCTAAAATCGGGAAGAGGCCAACTAACCATATCCATCACAACTGCAAAATAGAAAAAAAGTAGAGAAGCTTGAATGACAGAAGTGGGTAAAGTATTAAGAAACCAGAAAAACGGAGAGAGGGGTAGGTGTACAGGAACAGTTAAGTTATTAGAGATTGTAAACCAATACAGTATTCAGCAATAAAAAATGTGTTGAGTTTCAGCTATTTTTAGAGAATGTTTAAAGAAAAATAAGGTAACAACCCCGAAAATTGTTAAAATGAAAATATCCAGCATAATCTTCATGAAATACACGTTTTTCAGTAAGCAAAAAAAGAAAAAAAAAACGATTCTGGAAGTTGGATGGATTCTGGATGGATCTATTCATTTTCGATTAACTCCTTTGGTCTATTGTGACAATGTTCACCTCGAGATTCTGATTCTCTCCTGTGAACTCTTCGTTTGTGGATCGAAGGAGGTTTTCAGGCGTTTCCTTGCCAATATCGGCGGCCCTAAAGCACTCCAAAATGCTCTTGTTGATGTTGCACTAGGGCTGTTACAAACTTCTGTTTTTGCCTCGTCGCTACAGAACATTCTATTGTCCTGTCCTTACTTTGGATTTGTGCTCGATAAGTGTTGGCCACGTGTCCAAGGGGTTTGGATGTAGCGAAATTGGGGACCTTGATGCACAATCCTGCTGCAACATTCATCATGGACACATCCTTGTACCACAATCGTGAGACCAGCAAAAACAGAGATTGAAAATAATTTATTCAAATTTCCAAGACTTACTCCTGTCCAATACCAATCTTCCATTTTCAAAAAGTTATTAAATCTTCATGATGAACACTAATAAATTTATCGGTTCGTATTTTAGGTCAAATCTATTCAGAAATAGATCAAATATAGAGAAAGAGAAGAAACAGATCAATCATACCGTTTCTTTTTTGCACTCTCAACGAGTGGACCTCTCGGGCATTTCCTTTTCAAGCTCACATTAGGTTTGACATTGGATGATCTAGGATGGCTGCCCTGCGATGGTCCAGGTTGGTTAAAGTCACCGGACTCAGCTGTACCCATGTTCCGTTGACTGTTTCTAAACCATGAAAACATGAACATAACTGAAGGGTAACAATAACGTGACTATTACACAGAAATCTATGTGAAATAACTATAATTCTACTGTTTACGTGCATATCTAGATGTTGCTTCGATACTGTAAGGTCGTTCAGTATCTTCTTTAGCAAGAAGTTATTCGAGTGACATTATGAAGCATAATAAAGGCGTGGGAACACAAATATAAAACAGATTATAAATGACACGGAAGTACACACAGAAACCCGCTGCAAATTAATACATAAAGGTTTATTATTCTTGTTATGGATAGCACTCCTATGTAGAACATTCGCCTTTGTTTACTACTCGCAGTCAATAGTAAAATTACATTTTCTTAACTCAGCCCGTTGCACCTCCGCACCTTTTAATAGGGTATATAAGGGATTTTATTATATTTGTTTATTGCAAACACAAGTCGCGGATTATAACATTGACGTCAACACTTGGAAAAACTCCCATTTTATCTTAACCGTCTTGAGCTGAACGAAGATGGATTTTTCAGCTTTATTAAACGAAAGTTGGAGGCGTGAATTGGTGCCTGGGCCTTATTTTTCCTTAAGCTTCAGTGGCAACCCTGTTTTCTGAAAACCTCAAGGCTACCCTACAAATTGTCCGTAGATTACCACAGCGAACATCCAAAGTTACTGTTATGTTGTCACGACTGTTGGAATAGCCGTCAAAAGCCAAGGAAATAAAAGACGTGCTAAGTAATAGGATACTGGTTACCTGAAGAAAATGGTTAGGAAAAGTAAACAAATCGGTCAATTGGAAGCTGAAAAACCCCTTGGTTCGACACTAGCAGACATGTGGCGATGCCCTGTACTACTTTTTTTTAACGAGAGAGAAAAAAAACATTAAATGATCAATAAATTTTATTGATCATTATATGGGGTGGAATGTTGGATTAGTTGGGTTTGTGAAAAGTATAAATTGATTTGCCAAAGCTCGTATTGGTATGCCAAAAGTTGAAATTGAGTCGCTAAAAGTCACGCAGTCATGTAATCGATTACAGTCAACTAATCCGTTGCTAGAGAGTTATACTGTTTAGTTCCAAAAATGCTAGTAGAGTGAGTTGGCATCGATCATTCATTGCTCATTCCCGTACAAGATATGACACGTAACCAGTATGGTGTGTGTCTCATATTAGCCCTGTACTACTATTTGAAGTTCATGTTCGAACGCCAAATGTTCTCAAGCCCTTCCTGCTTTTTGTAGAGGATGAAAACCCATTTAAACTGGATAAAAGATAGTAATTCACCGTTCTGAAAGAGATCTCACTCTAAAAACTTGAATTTTCTGCACACTTGCATCCAGTGTAAACGGCATATTGCATACAGAACGAATGGCTTCTTGAGTTAATTACCTACCTCTTGGCATCTTCATTATTTTGTATTCATTAACTTTCTGTTTCCATGCAGTTTTAAATTAAGTAGAACAACAAGACAAAGACAACATCAAATCTTTATTTGGCTTAGAAACGTACCTCTTCAGTCTCCTTTGCGATTGCCTCTAAAGCGGCCCACACACTATCCAACCGTCGGCCGACAATCGGTGGTGGGGGGTGCCGAAAGACGACCCCCTCTCCGCACTCGCACCTGAGTTGGACGGTGTGTGGAAGGGACCCAACCGTCGGGCCCGTTGGATGACTAGAACCACCCGACATCAAGCGGTCGGGTTCCCCCCACCTTCAGTCCCGATTGTCGGCCGACGGTTGGATAGTGTGTGGGCCGCTTAATCATTTCTGTGCAACCCTTGTATTCCAGGGGAGGAGCTGGTACTAGTTGAGAGTAAATCTCCAAATAAAGTCTAGAAGATCGTTTTTCTGGTCTAACTATTATGTTACATATAAATACTTATTGGTATATTATTTTTGGTTTATTATTCAATAATAAACCATTGTAATCGCTCTGGAAAAAAAAATTCTAACCCCCCCTGAAAATTTCATGGTTTACGTTTCAAAGGGTGTAGAATCCGAATCTGCAATAAAAAAATTTCCGTCCGTCCGCCGTACGCTGCACGATATCTCCGAAACGGCTGGAGCAAAAAGTCTGAAATTTTCAGGAAAAATCCATCTTGTTCCGTCCCCCAATTCATAGGCCAGCTCCCTCACTCAATTTAAAGTGCCCTTTAAGGGCTGTAAAAGTTTTGTAAAATCCCTAGAAACCTCAAAACTAGTCGAATCGGCCTAAATATTTTCCTCGATATCGTTCGAAGAACATACCATGAGGAATCGAATGAGCCCTTCCCCACGTCCGTAGGTCAAACCATTCCCGATGTATGGCAAGATTTATGGTGACAACATTTGCGTTTTGGTTTATTATTCAATAATAAACCATAGTAATCGCTCTCGAAAAAAAAATTTCTAACCCCCCCTGAAAATTTCATGGTTTACGTTTCAAAGGGTCTGGAATCCAAATCTGCAATAAAAAATTTTCCGTCCGTCCGCCGTACGCAAGATTTCTCCCAAACGGCTGGACCAAAACATCTGAAATTTTCAGGAAAAATCCATGTTGGTCCGACAACGCCCCAATTCTTTAGCCAGCTTTCTAACTCAAATTGAAGTGCCATTTAAGGGTTGTCAAAGTTTTGTAAAATCCCTAAAAACATCAAGGCGGCCTAAATGTGGACTTTTTTTTAAGAACTTTCCATGAGGAATCGAATGATCTGTAGGTCAAACCATTCCCGATTTATGGCATGATTAATGCGGCCAAGATTTGCGTTTTTCGAGTTTGTTCGTTTGATAACTGGCAGTTTCCCATCTGGCCGTTCCAAGCGCCCTCAAATCGAATATGGGAGTGAGCCCATTTCCTTTAATTTGATGTAGGTCTGATATGAAATCAAGAGAGACTTTGGGTAGTATAAAGGGAACTGCAAATATGGAGCGCAGTTTAAATGATATAAGGCAGCAGAAGCAAAACGCTGCAAATTCTTTCACTGGGGTTTATTATTCAATTGGCTTGCGTTCATGATTTGAATCTGTACTAAGCTTCGGAGTGCGTGTTTCACAGGATAGAGCGATTATTGAATTTCAGGAGGCATATGATCAACTGATCAATCCAAATATGTATCTTGGTTGAGGACAGATTTACGTGCTCCATGCATAATAGCAGCTCTATCCTGTAAATACTGTTTTCGTTTATTATTGTTTGTTTGTAACCAAGTGATGTCATAGCGTCGAGTTGTAGTTGTAGCCGATACACGGGTTGAAGCATTCTGATATGCATGAAACGCTGATAATATATAGGTAAATATTATTCAATATTATTACTGGGGTTTATTATTCAATATTATTACTGGGGTAAATAAGTATTCTTTCACTGGGGTTTATTATTCAATTGGCTTGCGTTCATGATTTGAATCTTACTAAGCTTCGGAGTGTGCGTGTTTTACGGGTGATAGAGCGATTATTGAATTTCAGGAGAGTAGACCACGTAAATCGGTTCTGATCCAAAACACCTATTTGGATTGATCAGTTGATGATATTTGTGTGCTCCCTCTACATCTATCTACCTTTGGCTAAGTACATCGTTTAAATTTGGATTTGGGGAAGTTTTAACGCAATACGAGTACTAAAGGACTTGATAAATTATAGATATTTTTATTGTGGGGGGGGGGGGGGGGGGGGTATTGAGGTTCAATAAAAAAACGCTGCAAATTCTTTCACTGGGGTTTATTATTCAATTGGCTTGCGTTCATGATTTGAATTTCTACTAAGCTTTGGAGTCTGCGTGTTTCACAGGATAGGGCGATTATTGAATATCAGGAGGCACACAAATATGATCAACTGATCAATCCAAATAGGTATTTTGGTCAAGAACAGATTCACGTGCTCCATGTATATCTCCTGAAATTCAATAATCGCCCTATCCTGTGAAACACGCACACTCCAAAGCTTAGTAGAAATTCAAATCATGAACGCAAGCCAATTGAATAATAAACCCCAGTGAAAGAATTTGCAGCGTTTTTATTGGCAAGAAAGAAGACAGAAATTGGGTTGGAAGTTCCTAAATGGGTTATTCTATTAACAGTTTTGTAATTATTAGCGTAACCAAACTTATTTTACCTGATCTCGACCGACTTCTCTAGGTCTTTGACCGTTTGCCTCATCGAGGCTGTCTGGATGCACTGGGCTCATTGGGTGTGTTTGGGAGTATCACTTGTTTCAGGTTTCGATAAATCAGACGCTCTTTTGTTTATATGAATAAACAAATCCTACTTGTTGGAGACAACTGCGGCGATGGACCGAAGAGAATGCAAGCTAAAATTAATTAAAAGAAAGTTTCCCGAATCCACAAAAAATAACGTTTTATTGCAGAGACGACAGATGATTCGATCAGACAGCTGTGGGGGCGCTAAGTCGCATTTTATTCTTCTCCTCCTTCGGCTTCAGAACCGTCCAGCGACTCTGGTAACGACTGAAATATTCGAAAAATACGTTTAATCGTGGTAACGTTTTGCAACAGTTCAGAACGAATAGTGGGATTTGGTTGTTGGGAACTGTTACTCGTAACGTTCTTAAGAACGAGGAGCTAACTGGCTACAGTTCACCCTCCTGACACACCGGACCAAAAAAATTGTTTTGCTTCCGAGTCTACCTATGGAATCTTTTTTCAAAATTAAAATTTCCACTCCCATTTTGCGTTATGGGCCATTCTGCACAACTTTCGTTTACCAGTCCCCGTGTCAGCGTATCATTGTAAGAATCCTAATTCTTACAATTTCAAACAATTTTAAATATATAACTACACCCTATAAATCTGACGAGAAATGGATGAGGTCTCAACTTTATTTCGAAAATCTATTTCACTGTTTCATGAATAGTTCCATGTAACTTCTAGCATCCATTTACTGTTTTCATTGTGTGCCTAGTTCGGCTTAAATTCATCAGTGTGGTCACCACGTAAGTGGATATTTGTGTCAAAATATGTTTGTATTTCAGAGCATTTTGTATCACGCGAATATCTTGACATTATGATTTATGTAGGTACCAATTCTGGAAGAATAATTTGGCAAAATTTCGGATCGTTAAATTGGCAATACTGCACACTTGAAGGGATAAGAATCCCACCCGTTCTCACTTCGTTCTAGGGATGGTATATCGGTACCCAAATATCGACTATGGCAACAAAACCATTGATATTTATCGATATATTTTATAAATCTCGATTTTCCAAAATATCTGTACTTTTTTCAACCATCCAATACCAACGCAGTTTCGTGTAAGCTACTATTAATTTTCTAAATTTCCAATTATAACCAGATTGCAATGTAGGTGTAAATATCAGATAGGTCCCTCTCTTCCTATAACTATGTAGAAGCAAATAAATATTCAAGCAACAGCAGCAACAATTGAATTTCAAAATTTATTGCACCAGATTTATAAGCACCATGAATTTATATTTATTTATAAGCACCAGAAAAAACCAAACAAAAAATTGATTAGTCAGCAAAAAATAGTGTTCAGGCAAACTCTGCAAAAAAAATTATTTTTATAGGGTATCCCCTTCAAATGATTTTATTCCTGGGTTAATGTTTAATCTCTCTTTGAACACAATAAGTGAGATATTTGCCGAATGTGTGAGGAGAGGGGGGACGAAGAATATTCATGCTTAATTGTTAACAGTTATTATTAAAACCCTTCCTTCATCTTCAAACCAGCGTTGCTAATTGAAGATACCCGTTGCTTCGATCTTTTGAAAAAGCAGGTGAGTTGTATCTGTGAAGTACATATATATTCGAATCTGATATTTGAAATGAGGTTGATAAACACAAAATCAAACATCTACCTTTATTTGAATAATTGAGCCGACAAATTCAATACTCTACTCCGAGCATGCATAAACAAAAAATGAACATGTATCATTTACTAAAGTTTTACTGGTCCGATCTCGCTCAATTTTGGAGGGTAGGCAGGTGGAAAATATCTTACCTGACATCAATCTCAGTATCATCGTATCTTCAAACTATCCGTTTTGGAATGAGCGCAACATACCAGCATTACATGTTTTCTTTGTGCTTATACCAAATCATTGTTATTCGTACCTTAATATTTACATTTTATCAATAACAGATAAACACACTAAGGTTATTTTGATTTGTAAAAAGGTTCAGACCTTTAAAGTTAATTTGAATTGAAAATGCTTTAAAAAAAAGAACCAACATAACCAGTGCTTAACAAAACTCACAAATAAGTAGTCGTCCAAATTGTTCTCCCAATCATCATCGGTTCCCTCGTTCTCCGCGTAGCCCTCTTCTGGCAAGTAGTCCGGGTCGTAGGCCGCATCCTCCTCGTGGTAACCGTCTTCCTCCAGGTCGCTGTGGCCCTCTTGGGATCCTCTTTCCTCCTCGTCGAAGTCCTCGCGTTCTTCCTCTTGATCAACTTGAGTCGCTTCATCACGTTCCTCCTCCTGAAGGTTGTCCTCTCTTTGGTCTTCGCCTCCTCGTCGGTCGTCACTTTCCGCCTGATCGTCGCCAACTTCTCTCTGGTCGATTAATTGCAATTGATCAACGCCAATTAATTTGTGTTAAGAATAAGTTGCAGTCATACAAGGCTGGTCATAATTGAATACGGTTGCAATTACTTCAAGTAATTGTTTGACAGATTGAAAAAGAAATGGAACAAGAGGCTCAATTGAAGAAAAGTATCTTTTAAAATCAGAAGTACCGAACGAAATTGCAATCGTAGCTGCTATTCGTGTCATTCTAAACAATAACTCTCCTCAAAACTGTGATACAAAAATTGAAGATACCTTTGTTCTTTCAAATGAAACTTTTTACCGACCAAATGAAACTATGTATCAATCAATAATTTTCAGCTAATGAAACTTTTGCTCACGAAAATGAATAGTCCACCGTATTGCTAATCAGTGGTATATTCGTTTGCATCTCATGTTTATACTTTCTACAGCCTCCCATTGCTGCACTGATCTTATCAGAAAGTACCTGCATTCATACTCACCGACCTTGAATCCGGTGGAATACACGTTTGCTAAACAATGGAGAACCAGGCTAAATCCTGAGTAATCTGTCCGGATTTGCTTCACATAACGTCAACCTATCAAAAATCCCTGAAGACTCTTTGAGAAGCTTGTATAGGACTTTTTATGTTCAAGGAGTTTATATCCAATCACCTATGGTCGAAGAGGTTTGATTAGTTCTTCCTCATATCTCAACGAGTTAGAGTGTCCGTAGCTAACCCGTCGTGATCTAATTTTTAGGCTCATTGTTTGTAATTCGACGTACGAAGTTCATTGAATATGGATGGATCGATGGATTTTCAAGAAATTTAATTCAAACTTCTTCAGTGAGGACCTTCCTGTAGTTATACTATTTTTTAGGAGACAAATTTTGGTCTATAGCTTCTTTGAAACTGTTTATTCGTTGTTAAGAAATTTAATACCAATCATCGATGCTCTCAACCTCTAAATCCTCGTATTATAAACGGAACATAATGTATTACATAGCCGGATATGTAGCTTTGCGAGTAGAGAATATGTTGAACTGCAATCAATGTTTCGATTTGTAATACAGCACTGACAATGATTATTTCCCCCATGCTCACTTCATTTGCAACGGCTTTCATTTACAAGCGAAAATTCAAAAAGAGCGTCGGCTGGCGCGCTTACTGTTGTCAAATTCATGTATGCAATAGTGAACCAAACCACGTAGCCAGATGTCAAAATAAGCAGTCATTGCAAAAAATACTGTGTTCAAGGATCATGTAAGGAATGTTGATGTTGGTCAGGACAACCACGTACTAAGATTGTTAAAAATGATAGTAAAAATATTTCTTAGGGAAATTCGTCGTAGTTAAAAGACTGAAGCCCTCTCATCTCATGAATTAGGTCTCCGTCAAAAAATTACGAAGCAAATTCTGTTCAGTAATATGTAAAACAAGCTCAGTTTCAAATTGGAGTTCGTATCATGGAACTTTTTTTTCCGACATGGGATGGGGGAACCCCCGGTCACTGAGACCACTGTGATCTATTGTGACACTTTCCCAGTTTCACTTCATGGCCTCTTCATCTACAAAGTGAAGGAGGTTTTTAGGTGTTTCCTTGGCAATGTCGGCGGGTGTTGGGCCACCCTTTCCGAAATGCCAGAATCTTGTCGATGCTACAGCAGGACAGTCGCAGAGTACGCGTTCAGCTCCCTCCGCTTCTTCGCTACAGAGCCGGCATTCTATTGCCCTGGCCTTACCCATTTTGTTAAGGTGGTACCTTAGAGGACAGTGGCCAGTGAGGAGTCCCACAAGTTTGCGAAGGTCTGTACGCCTTCAGTGACAATAGGGAGTGTGCGCGTTTCTTTGAGATTGTAAGAAACCGCTTAGCTTGTCTCCGCTTAGGAGTGTATTGCCATTATGTTGTTCTAGTCTTGCACTCCCATTTCTGGTCTATTTTTTGCTAGTCGATCAGCTTCTTCGTTGCCTTCTATTCCTTCACGATCTGGTACCCAAAGCAACGTTAATTTGTTGCCGAGGCCTGCAGCCTTTAGTGTGGTCAGCTTCGATGTTATTGAGAAGGCAGAAATGGCCTTTAATGCCACCTGGCTGTCTGATAGTATGTAAATTCTTGCACCTATCATGGAACATAGTTATATCATGTGTTCGTGCTATAATATTTGAATAAAACTGTTTCTCAAGCATTTGATAAACAGTTATGAAAATGATCCACTATATATTTGTATGTACAGGTTTTCATAGTTCGATGAGCTCACCTAAAGCTATCCCTAAACCTAGCTCATCAGATAAATGTACTCTTCCCTTGTCAGACCTCTGTATGGCTGCATAATACTCAGAGCCAAAACAATCACCTCTGCAGACTACTGAAAATTCATCAGACGATGATGAAACAAACGATGAAAATGCCTACCTCAGCTGGTGGAGACCTTCATTAAACTGATTTGTACTGCTTTATATTAACTTCATCAGCAAAGTTGTGGAATTTTTTTTTTTTGGATGGTTCTAAAACGTTTCATTTTATTGAAGAAAGGTTTCACTTCACCGAAAAATACTATAATGTCAAAATTTAGTCATTCGGCCATGATGTGTGAGTGGTATTCATTTCAACACCTAGATAAGTACCTACCTCCTCATCTACACCATTTTCTGGAGACTCGTTTCTACAACCTTCTTCAACGTCTTCCTCTTCGTCTTCCTGATCATCGCTGGGGACTGAAGGCTTATCCTGGCCCTCTACGTGAGTATCCTGGAAATCCCGATTTAACATAAATTTATTTAATATGCTCTCATTAATAGATTTAAATCTCGGCTGTTACGCAACTTCCTTACTTCTATGGTGAGACGGCAAACCGGACAGGTGTTGGTGAATTCAAATGACTGGAGGAGGCAAGTTGTGCAGAAGACGTGAGCACAGGGAGTTGACATCTGATCGTCTGGTTTACGCATTTTCCTCAAGCATATGGGACATCGTGAGATTATTCTGTAGAAATCAAAATCGCACCTTCTGTTTGAAATCCGAAATCAGTTAAGGTTTGGTATTACATTACCATTAGTTAATGTAGGAGTTAACGAGGTGTTATGTTAAAAATATAGATTCCTCTGTCAGAGTTCGAACTTTTATTCTTACTGCAGATGGAAAATTTACCTTTTGTTACAACACTGTAGCTGGTTGAGCTATGAGACTGATCTAATCAAAAATGTTCGACCGTGTGTTATTGTATTTGAGCACAACATTTCGCCGGAATCAAACACCAGGCGTCTCAGCTGTTTTGGGGTTGGACGAAATGAAGAAGTGAAACTGCGGGCAGCTGACTAAGCAGATGCTCTCCAGAGGTCAGCAGGCGAGAGAGGTCATTGTCACGGTGAGTTTTGACTCAAGTGAGTAAAGAAGTGAAAGATGCTGCGTCAGAGAAAGTGACGTTAACAGGTTTTTGGGTCGTGTGTGATATTGGGCCCTACTATCTGTGCCGACTGTTATGGGCGTTTCTCATTCTACGAGACAATCGAGATTTTGATTCTGACTAAAAAATTTTGTTCTCCTAAATTCATGATTTTTTATTATACAATATAGGTAGATGTTAAGTACTCTAGTGGTATAGTGATGTACAAGCACGCATGATTTTAGTTTGTTTCCTCAAAATTCAGGTTTTGATATTGATTGATGGTTTTGGATATTGATATGTATCCATGACAATGAGCTTTTTCAACCAAATAACGATAGAATTATGTAAACGATGTGTAGGTTAAGGTTGAATGAGACAGATATTTAAACCAAAAACATTTTAATTCGTAGTTGAAGCAAGATGATTTACTCAGTTAGTTACTACCACCCAATATTAAAACTATCAAAATAATCACGGTTCACAAAAGTGAAGGTGGGCGCATCTGATTTAAGTTTTTCCTGACTTTGTGCTAGAACAAGTATCACATTTTATTATTGGTATTTATTTAGTATCGAATACCAAACTTGAAAAAAAAAATTGTTTCAAACAGCCATGACGGCTTTTGTGGTAGTCACAACAATGAGGTTTAAAATCGCCACGAATCACCTTCTGCAATTAGGAGTCTAATGAATACTTATAGAAATTGAAACTTGCATTAAACAGAGTTTTTACATCTCTATCCAAAAGTGAATGCCAAACAAATCAATAAGATTGATGAAGAGTGATTCTCGAACCCATAACAATGAGATGTATGAAACGCACACACCTGTTTTAGAAACGGCTAACTTCATTTTTGAGCCCCAACTGTATAGAAATGGCGGAAGCATGATGTTTCCTCAAAGGGCAGGGTTACCAACGCTGAATAAAATTTGAATTGCCGAAAAATGCCCTCATTTGAGAGAGTTACGATGATTTCTTTCAAACCCGTGATAATGAGCCAGAAGGTTTGGGACAAACTTTGAGCACTTGATTCGTACAGAGTATCTAAAATTTAGTCCCACTTGTAAGCGTACTAACATCCACTAACTAATTCTAAAAAAATACTAGTTAAAATATTTCCGGTAAAACGTACTTCGAGCGGATACAATTTTGGATTAAGTTCGAATTCTGACACACGGACAGACCATGACAATGAGATTAGAGGTACATTTCGATCAATTACCGGTATGTAAAATGAAGAGTAGCCGAACTTTATGACTGCCATGAATAGGCCTAGTTACCACATAAAATCTACAAAAATACTTTTCTGGAAAAAGTTGAATTGAAAATTATTTATCAATGAAGGACAGCGATTGTCCCGTAAAATAGGAATCACCCTTAAGACCCAAAACTATTGAGAAATTTCCCCCTTGGTTCGAATTCTGTCAGGGTTTTAACAGGGGTAACTCTTCGACATTTTTCATTCAACTTGAACATAACAAACGTAAATGTGGTATTCCAGGAATCATTTACATTGAATACATAAGGGGGGTACACGTAGAAACCATGACGTACTCTACCAACTGGCTGGCTTTAGTTTTCGCCACTAGAGCGAGCTGGTAATGCCATTCCCATGCCAGATACCAGATCTGTAGTAGGTATGTTGGGTGTAATGCAACAAATAAACAAATATGTATTTATATACATTTTACACATTTAGATACATTATATACAATATATATTTTGAAAGAATAATTTAGATGAATGGTATTCCAACTCTTATGGAACGTATAAGTAACTAAGGTCATTCAGTAATTTATAATTTTCTGTAACCGTACCGTTTTTTGGCTGGTGTCTCTGATGGATCTTTTTGCGATTCTTTGCGTTTACGGTTAGAACTGGTACTTGACGTTCCGGGGTCGTGAGGTTCCCCGGAGTTGGAGGTTTGGGAGTCCCGCCGTTGGCCTGAAAACAATGAACACATCTGAACCGATTTAGTCAAGCTATGCAGATGGAAGAATCCACTATATTTTCCGTAGGGTAGATCGTAATTTTTAGAATAAATTCCATCGGAAGTCATGTATTCCCAAGGCAGTCTTCCTTCTGGTCTCTCTCCAAATCGTAATGTACTCCAGAGAGGATACTGTTCACAACATCCTCTGCAATCAGCATGCATCATACCAAGCCATGGGTAGAGGCATGCTTTCTAGCTCACAACGCTAACTATGCAGGTGGGTTCCCTAATATTTGGATAACACAAATAATACCCATGATACATCCTCAAGATTCACCTTTTTCCTGAATCTAAACCCATTTTTAGAAGTATGCACTCCTTGGACATTGGGGACAATCCAAATACAGATGAAGGGTGGGCAGTAGGTGCTGCGACAAAGTCAGTGCAACTGTAGCCAAGGACTTCACCCCTGCCTGAGGTTCAATTACAGAGATATGACTAATTCGCCACCTTCAAAGTGCAACTGGCGTAGGCCCAACGAAGGAAAGGTTTGTATGTGTCCATCTTATTGTCAAAACCTCAGGATTTCCCACTAAATGAATCCTAAAAGCTCCAAGGTTGCAAAAATTTGGTGAGGAGGCAATCAAATTAACGCTATCTTCCTCATAACTCCCAGGGTACCCTCCAGGGGTGCAACTATGGACGCAGTCCTAAGCATTGCTTAACCAAAAGAAGAAAATGGAGATATTTTCTCTATTTATTCTCCATACAACAAGCTCATGGGTTCCAAACAAAAGCCAATTGCTTATAATCCCCTCCCTTATAAAATCCATTCGTTTGCAAACGGACCTGGGGGTTTTGAAGTCTACAACCAATCCAATCTCCCAGGCCTAGACGCTACCAGCCAACACTGTTAAAAATTTACTTTTTCGAGGATTTTACCAACATTGGCAAGTGGCGTGAAATTTTCCTAGTTATTTTGGATTGTCAGCATACTTTTATAGCCTTCCAGATATAATCCGAATTCCTGCGGACGTAGCTGAAGTCTAATGATCGTTTACATTAGAAATGTTCATTTTCTTTGATGAGTGACGAAAAGGAATATTTGATTATTTATTTCGAGATCAATATGGTGAATACTTGATAACCTTGTTGAGTCAATTTGAAAACAGTGAAAACTTGACGAAAAAGGTAACTATTTTTGTATTGATAACGTTTTGCAGTGCATATTTTTTGCTACAACTTCAAAGGGTCAAGAATATGTGGTTAATTTAACACGGAATGGACGAAAAGCCACACACATCATCGAAAGCGAGTTGCCACAAAAAATAAACTGATTTGAGGAAGTCCATTTCGGGATAATGATGAATAAAAAGTCAGACTCAGTGACATGGACGGTGGGCGCTGCACGAGATGATTGGTAGCCGAGAATGATTGATACGTATTCTGGATCAATAAACCTGTGTGTGACCATTTGCAGGGTTTTTCGTTTCGATTGCGCGACTTTTTTCGGTCTTCATACTTTCGGAAACTGAAAAGTATGAGGTGCATATTCATTCAGTTGATTACATAAATCACTCACTTTCTCTCATGGCTTGTTTCAGTGATGGACAACTTGGATAATTTTGCAAATTTAACGATATGAGTTTGCTTCGGGGGCTTAGCTACGGAGCAGTATTATCACGCAGTTTTGGAATCGAGATCATCCGAGCAACGATATTTGTTGTTTTTCTGTGGTTGACGAGTCATAAAGTTATAGATTTCCATAAATGTGAAGTTATCACCATAATAATCCAAATGAAATGCACTTTTACAGTTTCGACGATATTTGTTTCAGTTGGTAAGTTTGATGGTTTTGGACTTTTTTCCAACAAAACCAAAAGGTTGGGTTTTGAACTGGAACATTGTGTAACTTGGATCCGTTAAGCTGCTGACCTAAGTCGCAGTGGCATCCCTGTCTACCGAATTATATCATCCGTATTCTACCCTACAAATAGTCCGTAGATTGACGTAACGAATTTAAAGTTACCGTTTTATTGTCTCGACCGGTAGATTAGCTGTCAACAGTCGAGACAATTTAAAACGCACTGATGGGATGGGATGGGGTAATTATCTGAAGATAACGGTCAGGAAAACTTGAGAAATTGGACATTTGCACGCAGAAAATCCCTAGGTTTGACTGAAGCGATTGATTCAGTGGCAATCAGCTGAACTAATTGAAGTTTGTGTACCACCGCCAAAAAGTACAGACTGTTGATTGTTTTCAGTACAGCACTAAATCACGCGCCTACTGGATAAAAAAATTCTATTTTATTATTCTAAAAAGTATTCCGATAGAAAAACTTAAATTTTCAACTACACTTGTCATTTTGGAAATAACGTTGAATCAAAAACATTGAAGACCGATGTACCGAATCGATAGTTTTCATCGATATATCGAATTACTGTTTCGATGTTGTTTTAATTATCTGTATTCGATATATCGAAATTATTATCTGATCAAGAATCTCTATCACTAAGGTCTTTAACCTTGCACTACGGCCATGTTTTCAGTTTCTGAAACCTTAAGCCAATATCAAATGATGTCATTTACACAAGAAAGAAAGGCCTCATGTACCGGGTGAATAACTTCAAAGAAGCGAAATTTAATATTTGCTTCCTCTCCAACCCTTAAGGTAGCGAGCTGGTAAATATTTAAGCTCCTCACTCATGAGCTTCTACGTTCAGGAAAAGTTTACCAAGAGCAAAGCGAAACTGTGACTTCCCTTGGGTCGTTTCAACCCGCTATGAGGCATTCGGGATGAAGGAACGGGCAGATAAGGGAGTTTTCTTGCTTCTTTTTTCAAGTCTGTCAAAAGTGAACAGGACGTGTTGGTGCTTTCTTCTTTCGAGCGTTTTGGACTATTTTTCCTGGATAGGCTCAGCAGTTTGAAGAATGTAAGTTTTTTCCCAGATTCGTTTTTTCTGTTCATAAATTAAGGGTACATTTGAAACTTACTTACTACATTGATGATGTCATACTTGAGCTTCCTCCTCAATACATCACCTTGGCATTGGTGTACATCTAAAATTCCTATTTTATACACTCAACATCCTTATACTAGGAGGCGCGAAAACACGCTTTTAATTGGATTCATTCATTATGAATCACGATGATTAATTAATAAACGTTTTCAGAATGCCTCGCACCTGATTTCTTTGGCTTCCACGCTTACGAATCGAAATTCAATACAGTGGAGGACCTTCAACCTAAAAAGGTAAGAATTTGCATTTAAATAGAGGAGAATCCAGATGATTCCAAATCATCGCTTCACTGTGTTAAGTGGATGATTGAAAAATATATGAATTTCCGTTTCAATATCAACTTCTGAATGCAATACACAACGATCTACTTCCAAAAACCATTGACAGCAAGCTTTGTAAAACTACTCAAGAAAGTATACGACAAGCGTACGATTCAGCTCAAACAGCTTTACGTTTTGCAGAAGCAGAGATCTGCTGCTTGGATAGAGTGTTCTGTGAGAGGGCATCGTGGTTATGGCCTTCAAAAGATTCGATTATTATTCGGTTTTCACCCTCACCTGAAACACACGAACCACACTCACAGCCACTTCCTTTACAAGCCTATAATAGTTACCAAATTTTTGTTCAAGTTAAATTTGTAATAGTCTTTTACGAGTAACGTTTTTCCGCGCTCGCTTGTCATTTCATTCATTTTGCCAACCGAAGAGCACCACCGAAGGCAGATCGCTTATCAATAACCGTTCAAAAACAGATCAAAGTTCCTCTAATCAGGTACCGTCGTAAAAACGGCAAGGGAATGAGATGGGTTAAAGGTTTATCTGCTCAACTATCGGCCGGGGACGAGGCGGTCGATCGTTAAATGGCTCGGGGACCAGAAGGGAACCTATTTTCTTCAACGAAATCTATGATATTCAAGGAAGGGTCGATCTTACACGGTAATAACTTTTCCGTATTAATTTCCAGCGACTTGGCGATTTAGTAGAATCTACTAAAATTGAATATCTGATATTAAATTTTAACGATTTTTCATGGAGTTGAAATCAATATTACTTCAAAAAACGATTAAATAAGGGGTTTATTTCATTCGGGAAACTCATGATTTGAATTTCTACTAAGCTTTGGAGTTTCAAGTTTCACATTTGATTCAATTCTTCGAATTTCAGTATGCATAGTTACATGAAATTGAGGAATCTCGAATAGTTTTGGATTGATCAGTTGATCATATTTGTGTGCCTCATCTAAAACAATGATATCGCCTATTTCTGTTAGAAAAGCAGTTATCCATTACCTATCACTGAAATTGGACACTTTCACCTGCCGCACTATGCAATAAACTTAAAAATCTTACATAGTAAAGTAATAATATTGAATAAATAAACCCCAGTAATAATATTTACCTATATATTATCAGAATGCTTCAACCGTGTATCGGCTACTAACTACACTACAAGTATTCACATCGGCTCCATTATCCACATTCACTACAACTCGACGCTATCGGCATCACTAGGTTACAAACAAACAATAATAAACCCAAAAACGCAAATGTTGTCACCATAAATCGGGCCATACATCGGGAATGGTTTGACCTACGGACGTGGGGAAGGGCTCATTCGATTCCTCATGGTATGTTCTTCAGATAGGAAAATATTTAGGCCGATTCGACTTGTTTTGAGGTTTTCAGGGATTTTACAAAACTTTTACAGCCCTTAAAGGGCACTTTAAACTGAGTGAGGGAGCTGGCTCAAGAATTTGGGCGTCGTCGGACCAAGATGGGTTTTTCCTGAAAATTTCAAATTTTTTGCTCCAGCCGTTTGGGAGATATCGTGCGTACGGCGGACGGACGGAAAATTTTTATTGCAGATTCGGATTCTACACCCTTTGAAACGTAAACCATAAAATTTTCAGGGGGGGTTAGAATTTTTTTTTTCAAGAGCGATTACAATGCTTCATTATTGAATAATAAACCAAAAACCGGTTGTAATTGGGATCAACACAGCGAACGATTCATTCATTCATGATATGGTTAGTGTTATTCAATAGTTTATTAAACGGTGTCCGTTTAAGATCCTTCATTTTAACTGAGTCACACATCTGTGTTTATGTCGGGAGATGGGAATTTCCGTCCGGTGAAAGCTGTTTCTACGAAGGACAATCGGACGGGAGAACTTCTGACCGACATGGACTCGCCAAACGGGTGTATCCGTAACCCCTGTGCCGGCCACGCTTTCCTGGAGGAACCTACGACGGCGTAAATATGGGTTTTCGAGACAACGATGTATCCGAGACGCACCAATTGCAGCTCAATGTGGACCAGAAAAACATTTTCTGTGAACGTGTTTTGCAGTAAGGAGGGTAGGGAATGAATAGTTGCTCCTTCCGAGGGTTGATGCTATTGTGCCCGCCAGTCACTGAAGATATTCCTGATTTAGGCGTCATATTTATGATCAGGAGTAATAGAGTCAGGAACTGAGAAGAAGGAACTATCCAAACCAATCATGGTTTCGACATTTTGATCGACGAATGTCCTGGTCACGATCCCAAAACGCCTGCAAAACGGGGTGTTGTTTGTAGCTGTTGTTTACAGCCAAAAGCATCGATTGGTTTATTATTCAATAATAAACCATTGTAATCGCTCTGGAAAAAAAATTCTAACCCCCCCTGAAAATTTCATGGTTTACGTTTCAAAGGGTGTAGAATCCGAATGTGCAATAAAAAATTTTCCGTCCGTCCGCCTTACGCCGTACGCACGATATCTCCCAAACTGCTGGAGCAAAATATCTGAAATTTTCAGGAAAAATCCATCTTGGTCCGACGACGTCCCAATTCTTGAGCCAGCTCCCTCACTCAATTTAAAGTGCCCTTTAAGGGCTGTAAAAGTTTTGTAAAATCCCTGAAAACCTCAAAACTAGTCGAATCGGCCTAAATATTTTCCTATTTGAAGAACATACCATGAGGAATCGAATGAGCCCTTCCCCACGTCCGTAGGTCAAACCATTCCCGATGTATGGTCCGATTTATGGTGTCAACATTTGCGTTTTTTGGTTTATTATTGTTTGTTTGTAACCTAGGGATGCCTAGCGTCGAGTTGTAGTGAATGTGGTTACTGGAGTGATAGCCGATGTGGATACTTGTAGTTTATAGCCGATACACGGGTTGAAGCATTGTGATATGTATGAAACGCTGATAATATATAGGTAAATATTATTACTGGGGATTATTATTCAATATTATTACTGGGGTAAATAAGTAGTCTTTCACTCGGATTTATTATTCAATTGGCTTGCGTTCATGATTTGAATCTGTACTAAGCTTCGGAGTGTGCGTGTTTCACAGGTGATAGAGCGATTATTGAATTTCAGGAGATATGCATAGAGCACGTAAATCGTAAATCGTTTTTATTGTGGGGGGAGGGGGGGTTGAGATTCAATAAAAAAACGCTGCAAATTCTTTCACTGGCGTTTATTATTCAATTGGCTTCCGTTCATAGGAGGCACACCAATATGATAAAATGATCAATCCAAATAGGTTGAGAACAGATTTACGTGCTCGATGCATATCTCCTGAAATTCAATAATCGCTCTATCCTGTGAAACGCGCACACTCTAAAGCTTAGAAGAAATTCAAATTATGAACGCAAGCCAATTGAATAATAAACCCCAGTGAAAGAATTTGCAGCGTTTTTTTTTAATTCGAAGTTATCAAATCGTATGAGTGGAATCCGCAAATGATTGTTTTGAAGAGCTGTGCATACTGTACGAGCTTGATTAAGTGTTGATGTAAAGTGGTGATAAATTGCAATAATTTTAATACAAATTTGGAGATGCAGGATTTATGGCAAAATGAACGAACCGACTTTGAAGAGGATCCTCAGCCACCGACTGCGCAGCGGGGATGTCTTCTTTGGCGATTTTCTCTGGCAGTACGCGAAAACACCCGCGAGCAAGGGATGGAAGCGAATACTGTATTTATATAATAGGTGAACTTTGGTTTGGAGACTTGAAGGGGTGAAATAATTTGAAAATTGGTGGTGAGAGGTGAGGTGACGCGCTGCTGGACGGAATGAATATGATGAGGTAGGGGTACGTCGACCTGTCCAGTATGGCCAACTTACATCTCCAGTTACTAATGAAAGTTCCCAATTTTCGGGAAACTAATCTCAAAAATATTGAATAACTAAAAATAAACTAAAATGACGGTGGAGCACATGTGAATCTCCCACCCACAACCATCTTTCCAATGGATCCTCCAGACCGCGTCCATCAGTCCGTTCCGGCCTCATTAGAGGTCATCTTATTCCTCTGATCTCCGTTTCTTATTTATCCAAATCAGGTATTGGGTGATCAGCGTCCCAATCCATCTCTTTACCACTGATTTTTGTATATCCGCTTTCCTCAAAGTCCAAGAAAGTATGAGCTCTACGCTTCCCTTTTATCCATTTGAACGATTTCCTTATAGAAGACATCGTGATATTGAGTGTTCCCTCGTGTCAACTCTCTAACTATCCTGGAATTTATGTCACAGTGCTCGCTATCGTGACACTACATTTTCTTTCTCCGCATCTCATCGGATTCCATTGAAATCGCATCTTCACCATCCAATTCCAGACAGATCTCAACAGCCACTAGAGGTCGTTAAGACTGGAATTCGGAGAATCCGACGGTATGTTAATCCCTAAATCTATGACATTTAGTTTAAAAGAATCATATGAATTTATATTGTTCATGAGAAATTTTCATCGTTATTTTCTGACACGCTAATCACACCTTTTCTTTTAATAAGACTCGGCGCTCCGCGCCTCGTACCTGCTTTGAGCCTTAGTGGCTAACATCACAATACATGGAACATGTTTTTAGCTTCAACTTGTTCCTCTTTCTCTTTATGTTGTCTGTAAAAAACAATGAACTGTTCGAAGAAAAAGAATTTTATTGTTTATGTCGAAGTGATAGACAGAATAGGTTTATGTTAACTAAGGTAACTGATATAGTTAGTTGTGTCGATGTTATCCACGTGTCGAGTGGATAACACGTGTTTCTATTCCGGTGAGCGTCTACTCTAACCAACATGACAACCAAGTGACAATAAGAAAACAAGCGGCATTGTTTACTACATCTATATAATAACATACATAAAATTAAATCACGACATAAATACCAACAACAAGTACGCAAGGCCTGCGTGATAAATCGAGAGCTTTCCAACGAATGGAGAACGATTTTCGTCCGTCGAAAACTGAACAACTTTCATTTCCCTAGAAACAGCTCGGTTGTCCGTGAAAACTATCAGAACAATTTCGTGACACTTTCTGTATAACGGTTTCTGTATAACGCTTTTTTACTAGATAGGCCCGGCTAAAAACATGTTCCATGTTAAAAATGTTATTGGGTATATGTTCAATTTATAATCTGTTTAGTTTTTACGACCCTTCCTTTGTAATTCAACGGCTTCCTCATATGTATAGACAGTTGAAATGTTTTATAAGCTTAAAAGATGTGGGAAACAAGGTCGTTACAAAGACTCACGGATCAGAAAAGCCGCGGGGGTAGTTTCTGCAAGCGAAAGGAAGAAATGGAGACAATCGGAAAGGTCTAAGCCAGGCGCATCTCCAGATACTCTAGCATGGAAACAGCCAATAAACCAATAAAACGAAGCGGGAAATAGACCTTCTCCGGGCTCTGCGAAGAATGTGGTTTGGAAAGGTGCACGTAACTAACCAGGAGCAGGTCTTTTTTGTGCTTCAAGGTGCTTCGGAAACAATTGAGGAAATGCGAAATTACCCAATTAGAGAGCTCGGAAAATATAGGGTGGCGCATAGTTTTTCCTGCGCTCACTGGTTTTATCAGCGTTTTTCTGATTGTTAAGTTCCATATCTGTTGTGTGTTCTGGGTGATTGTTTTGAGTTCTGTTCTCTGCTTCTGTGTTTTCGAAGTTATTTAGGACAAAAAACGAGCATCATTCGCGAACGTTGTTCTCAATAAATCTTGAGCGAGACGCAGGGGTGGCGTGAACTGTCACACGTGCCGATTAGCAAAGTTTTTGCAAACGTTCTCATACATTCGAGTGAGTTCCGCCATACCTTGCTAACCTGGAGGCTGTAAACTGAAGAATCTTCAAAGGAATTCGAGTTCGTTGCCCATCCAGCGAACTGCATTATTCAGCCATTTTCGTGGTAGGTTCGACTGAAGTCTTAAGACTCAAGTCTTTGATGTCAGCTTCTGTTTTGTACTCATAGATTAGCAACGATTGGTGTTCACGTGGTTACAGTTAAGTCAAGGACATCAGATGTCAAGGACAGATTCTGTTTTTGGACACCTAGAAGGTCAATTACAAGGTATGGAGATCAGTGATCAGCTGAAGACCCTTGTGGCTAATTTCTTTCCTAGTCGATCTAACGAGATGAAATATTAACGAGGATTTTTAAAAGGCATCTATAGTCGACAAGACCAGATATGGAGGCGCGAAGCACCGAGTTTAGATGATTCACCATTGATTACGTCTGGTATTCAAAGATAAGTCATTTACGTAGAAGGTTCAATATAACACAGAAATAATAAACATCTGTGTAACAATTTCTCACAGTTTTTTTTTCCATTTCATCAAACTTTTTTTTGCTATTCAATCATTTCCTGCGTTTTTAATGATTTAAAATTTAAAGTTTTGATTATTTTATAGGAATAACGGTGCCTTACAACGGGCCCAAATGAGATTATATTTGGAAAAAAATTCCTATTTTATGAGCTATTCTCACTGAAAAATTTGCGCTGGTTCCCCGATGTTCCGTAAATCACTCCTTCACAATGTTGTGAAAAAATATATAAGTTAAAAATTGAATCTTTTTCAAATAAAAATTGAATTTTTTCAATTTTTCAGTTTATTATCGAAATACCGATATTTTCTGTCAGAATAACTCGTACAAATATTGTGTGATACATAGAAGTTGTAGATCACAACATCGGGCATCCATTGGTCTCCACAAATTCCTGGATTCTTCATAAAATAAGGGAGTTATAATATAGTTTTAGTGTCCAAAATATATAAACGGGAAAAATTCCTTCTTATGATCTGTTTGTTTGGTTAATCGATTACATGATTGCTAGGATGTTTCCGTGATGGTGAGGGGGTAGTAGGGGACGCCGCGGAGTTCAACGGGGCGAGTTGGCCCACGGGGGCTCCCGGTCCCGGGGGTGGAAGGGAGCGGTTCCCGAGGGAGAGACCCGCTCCAGAAACCCGACTCCGCTCGGAAGTCAGTTAGTGCTTCAACTCAGTTTCAAAAGCAACAAACGTCAGCCCGTGACAAGGCGAAATTCTCCTTCCTTCCAGCTCAAAACAGGTATTTGAACGAACTATATCATCCAATGTGAACTCACCTCTTTTTAGGTATGTTTAATATCAATTTACCACATCAAACCCGAAGTTTAAGAGCAACATTTCACATAAATCAGAGCTTAAACAAGTTCTTCCCTCCAAATTGAAAATAAACGAATTTTACTTCATCCGATCTTGCTCTAATTCTGAACATGAAAAATTACGATTTCATCATCCTATATGACATCACTGTCGAATGTTACAACTGAAGTATCAACAAAAAACATCTTTAAAATGAATCAAAGTAAAAGAAAACAATAAAAAGTTGCGAACCCAGGCACAAAAGTACCTCGTTCCAACGTTTAATGGGTCTGTATTAGCTGTAAGCCAAAATTTTTCCGATCTATTTGGCAATTTTTGTGATTTCTCCAAGAACTGATTCTGTGCATTACCAGTTTAATTGTTTGAGTTAGCCATTCTTCTTCGTTTTATTTCTATAAAATTAGTTTAGTGAGGTATTTTGACATTTTTATCACTTGAACCTTTACGTAATAATTTCAAAATTTAAGATTTTCTGAACGCATGATGTGAATTTTATTGAATTTTCCATGCGAATTAGTTTTTCTCGAAACTGGAAGAAAACCATGATAGCCCGTTTTTTCCTTGCACACTTCATCCATTCGACACAATATGACGGCATAGTAAAATAAAATAAGAAATTCGATAGCTTTGAAATTGACTGTAATGTTCTTCAAACGCCGGGTTAAAGAAGGGTTTAAGGGAAGGATCAGTATGACTTTCAGATTAATTGAACAAGAATCAATTAGTGGTGAGAAAATACGGGAGGTTGAGAATAGAGATCGAGTAATCGGTAGATATAAATCAATCGAGATATGGATAATTAATTGCAACAAAATCGTTAGGAACGAATTTTATTTTGATGGAAATAGGCTTGGTAGTGAAACCTGAACTCCGGCGAGTTCGTTCATCGTTATTTCGGACGTATTAAGCAACAGTTTGCAGCCAGTGTAGAACAAAAGGGTAGTAAACCGATGGGGGTCCTTCATTGTGAATGGCTTACATCACTTGTACGCTGATGATCATGTGGTAATGAAATCGAGCGAGGACTGAGTGGGTAGGGATGGACATCGACTAATAGGAATGATTGCTGTTTTGCCTCTAAAACCGATTATTATTGAATCGATACATTCACTCCATATCGCATACTATAACCCTCACAATAGACCAATGGCTGCTGATAACGGACTGTACCGGGTGAAATTGGAAACAGCGGTTGGTAATTTTGCTATCCATTGCCATATCTTTACTTTTTGCAATATTTTTACTTAAATCCGCTAAGTTTTTAGGTGCAACCGTAAATCTGAATGGAATATTTATGTACCCGTGTAGGTATATTAATTTTCTCATTCAAAGTTTTACGTTACTTAATTATGTTGTTAAGAAAGTTGATACAGTTTTAAACTAATGAATTAGCTTCAGACACCTCTGTGATTAAAAATTAGTAGGTGCAAATTCTTGCTGCAAAATTCCTAAAAACGTTGCAAATTCTTTCACTGGGGTTTATTTTTCAATTGGCTTGCGTTCATGATTTAAATTTCTACTAAGCTTTGGAGTGTCCCTGTTTCACAGGTGATAGAGCCATTGTTGAATTTCAGGATACACGTAAATCTGTTCTCAACCAAAATACCTATTTGGATTAATCAGTTGATCATATTTGTGTGCCTCCTGAAATTCAATAATCGCTCTGTCACCTGTGAAACAAGCATACTCCAAAGCTTAGTAGAAATTCAAACCGTGAACGCAAGCCAATTGAATAATAAACCCCAGTGGAAGAACTTCAGCGTTTCGTGCGTATCACAATGCTTCAACCCTCGTATCGGCTACAGTGCCTTTCAGGAGTTCACTCCAGTATCCACATTACTACATCACTACATCACTGGGTTACTGATATCAAAACAAAACAATAATAAACCAAAAATAACGCAAATGTTGGCACCATAAATCGGGCCATATATCGGGAATTTTGACCTACGGGCCTGGGGAAGGGCTCATTCGATTCCTCGTGGAGTGTTCTTCAAAAAGAGTACAAATTTAGGCCGCCTTGACTTTTTTTTTTAGGTTTTTAGGGATTTTACAAAACTTTTACAACTCTTAAAGGGCACTTTAAATTAAGTCGGACCAACATGGATTTTTCCTGAAAATTTCAGCTTTTTTGCTTCAGCCGTTTGGGAGAACTCGTGCGTATGGGGTACGACGGCGAACGGACGGAAAAATTTTATTGCAGATTTGGATTCTACACCCTTTGAAACGTAAACCATGAAATTTTCAGTGGGGGGTTAGAATTATTTTTTCAAGAGCGATTACAATGGTTTATTATTGAATAATAAACCAAAACACTAATTGGAGGGTCCAGAAACGACTGATTTGTAGATGGGTGAAATCTTGGCCAATCATACTTGGGCTGAGAGGTAACATAAAAATGAACATCTGCCGTTGAAGAGCCACTGGGTTGCTAGGGCAGATAAAGTCCGAAAACGCATATCCGGAGGGTCCAAATTGAAGTCATTGGTAGATGGCTGAAATTTTAAACCCAGATACTAGGCGAAAGTTGTAACATAAAAATGCACGTCTGCCGTTGAAGAGCCGCTGGGTTGCTAGGGCACATGAAGCCCTACGTAAGTCCGTGTGTACCCCAAAAAATGTGTGTTTTTGGCAAAATCCGTCTGCCCGGGCTCCCAGACTATCATCTTCTAGGTCTCCTTTGGAGAGCAAAAAAAAAAAAAAAAAAAAAAAAAAAAAAAAAAAATCGATCACGATTTCACACGGATTCTAGCCGATTTTTGACCGATTACTAGCAATTGATTATTTAGGTTTATCAATAATTGTGAAGACAATGTGGAGGAAGATGAAGTGAAGGTTGTTGTACTTATCAGTCAGGTTATTATTGTTTACTATTTACGATCGGTATAAGGTAACGGTACCGGTGGTGGCCACAGTTAATAATTTTTTCTTTAGTTTTGACAATTGTGGGCCAACAGTAGTACTGACTTTCTTCAGGACTCATTTAGAATATAGCCGGACTCTTCCCTAACATATCCATTGCCTAAAACAATCAAAAGAACAATTTTTTCTATTTTTTTTTAAATTTTTTCTCACACCTTTATTTTGATCTAGTAGTGGCCACATCAAATTACGAAATTGGCCACGTGCATGTCTCAGTAGTGGCCATTGACATTTTGCCCTCCTTACGTGTTTAATATCATTAAATTCAATACCAGATGAACAAAATTGATTCTATCCAGTAGAAGCTCTAGGATACAGCCCAACAAACGAGGAAACTAGGGACGGTCATATTGAGAAGTTTACCACAATTTCCAATGATGCTAGTTCAACCTCTGACTACAAGATGACATGAGCTGTACCTCCTGCAAGTTTGAAGCCACTAGGAGACCGGGAATCCTTATTTCTCAAATATAAACTTTAAAATGGCCACTACTGGAGAAGTGGCCACTACCGGTGCCGTTACCTTATTTTGCGTATTCTCGTGGTTCTTTTTTGTGCACTCTGTCCTAATTTTAAAGTGCTATTGGAGCCTTTGTAAACTATTTTTCAATTTGATTCTCACCTTTTATTGTGCCTAATATAGTTATAAGTGTATTAAAACAATGAAAAACTGCGCGCCTCGGCGGGGGCGAAGCATTCCCGAATGATTTCCGCTTAAAGCTTAACGGCTACAATGTGATGTACCTTGAAAATGTTTTTGCTCTCTCTCTCTCTCTCTCTCTCTCACTGTATTATATAAGATACCTTTTTGTAACTCTCACTGTATTGTATTATTAATAGGTGACTCACCAATTGAAGGGTGCCAGTGGCAAAACGACGTAAGTGCCTGACCAACAAATTTTCAGGAGGGAATAAAATGTGCACAAAACGTGTACCTTAGCAACGATCGGTTGTAACTGAAAATCATAGGTAACTAAGCCAGACCTTCACTCCAATAAGAAGTTTTGTCAACAAAACGAACTCGTAACCAATGGTTCTCCGGGATGTAAGGAGGGGGAAATTGACAGCGTGGGATGTGGTCTGGTGTCGAATAAATTCACGGCTTTCCAAAAAGTGGTGAACAATTTTTGTGCGATGAAAAATGGCGAAAATAAATTTCCTTAGCAACGATCGGTTGTAAGTGAAAATCATTTTAAAAATAGAGCTACTTTTGTCTCAACTTTTCCTGTCGGCGATAGGCTATCGCTTTTCGGCAGGGGGTCCCATCGCAAAAACCTTTTCAATGTTAACAAATCGAGATTAATTTGTTTTTGGAGGTTCTGGGTACCCTTAACCCTCGGATACGCGCGGTATCAGATTGATACAACTCGTGCCTTTGAAGGGCTGTGATTCAGAGTAGCGCGCCGAGATGGCCTTCTCCCTTCTAATCTTCAGGTTATCTTCACAATCAGTTGACGTTCACGCGTTTTTAAAGTGCAGCGTGTGCTGACCACTTTCATCAAATTGATACACTGCGCCTATCCAGGTAATTTCAGGCAATTTTTTTGTAATGTGTTTTTTTCTCGAGTAAACAATAGGTATAAGTGTGGAATGATGTATCTGATACCAACATAATTTTCTTTAGTCTTTCCTTAGCTTTATTGGCCTTTGTATCAATTTGATCCCGCGCCTATCCCAGTTTTCACTACTTGGTTGGTTGAATTAATTGAGGCCAGTGGGGGTAGCCAGTTCTTGCCACAAGCTACAAGTACGAATTTTATTGAAAATGACAGCCATGGACGAGAATGACCTCAGGACCTAACAATGCAGCTCCGCGAGAGAGCTCTTCCACAAACAACACCAGGAAAAAAACGAAAGAGATGTGACCCTAATAGACAGTTCATAACTGCTACTTTGTGAAAAATATTTGGTTCTGAACATATGAAAGCTATCTGCAACGAATGCTATCAAAAAGTTATTTAGCTTACACTTACCGCAAAAAATACCAAAACTTGAATACTTAACATTTTCGTTCCTTGTATTTTTTATTTTTTATATACTCTTCTAATACGTCAATCAATAAGTTTCCTTATCAATAAAACGTTTGTGGTAAATAGAAGTCAACTATGTATCATTCCAATTACCCATTCCCCCTCAGAACACCCGTTGTATCAAAATGATACACCGCGCCTATCGCCTTTTTTTTAGACCGCGCATATCCGAGGGTTAAAATGTTGAATCTGTTTTGAATTCATTCACTTTTTAATTCACAATCATTATCATCATATTCCTTGAGTAGTGATGTCTGACGAACTGACTTCAGGGGCCTAACTTAATTATCGTAATAATTATTTATTTTGGGGATCTTCGTACCACGGCCCGTTTCCCAGCAGCCGAGTTTAGGGAAGGCCCAGCCCATTGTTACACTTTACTTCGAATTATCTCATGGAGTTAACAATCAGTGTTATTTAATGGTGTTAACGAATACCATGCGTGTAGCGAACCTTCTAGTTAACAGTCAAAATTAATCACTTGAACATTTTCAAGATTTGGCTTTGTATATATCTCATAGGGACGGCTCGATACCACTGATATATCGAAGTATAGATACTTTCCCCGAAAATATCGGAAGTATCGATATTTTTAGCCGATATATCGGTAATTTCAAGCGAAAGTAAATTACCAGTTAAGTATCATTACAAAAAATTAACATTATGGTGCTAATACAAGATCTGAAGAAAGTTTTGTCCCCTCGAAAATATACATAAACTCAATAAAAACGTCGTTTTGCTTGTCTTTGTCTATCTGGTATATGGTATATATTTTTTCTGTCTATCTATATATGGTACCATTTATATAATCCTGCATCTTTTTTTAATTTCTTGAAGTTTAGTTTTAAAACTAAATATTTGTAAAAAATTAAGTAAGTACCTAAGCTGATTGCTTGCACTGGGGTTTATTATTCAATGATTTATGATTCTGTCTAGTTTGGAGTGTGTGTGTTTCACAATAGAGCGATTCAGGAATGGATAGAGCACTTGAAACGGTTCTCAACCAAAATGCCTATTTGGATTGATCAGTTTATCATATTTGTGTGCCTCCTAAAATTCAATAATCGCTCTATCACCTGTGAAACACGCACACTCCAAAGCTTTGTAGAAATTCAAATCATGAATCATTGAATAATAAACTACAGTGAAAGTATTTTCAGCGTTTTTATAGATAACTTGAGTTGATCTCGATTGTCGTTTTCAATATAAAATGAAGCAATTCGTTTACTACTATAAACTTTCAATTTTTTTTAATATGAAAATGCAGTTACTACAAACTTACAATGGTTAGAAGACATGGTCAGCAACAAAGAAAAATATTAACTGTGACTTCCCAGCGACGATTTTGTAACGGGATGACTCGTTATCCGTCCATACTTCCTGGGAGGTACTTTTATTTGAACGAGTTCTGTGCGAGTTATACCAATGATCAACAAATCAATCCTTAGATTTCTTTCTGGATGGCCCATAACAAAAACATTTCTACCTTCAACATACACATAGTCGTGTTTTCCACGATTTTGTAACGGATGACTCGTTATCCGCCCATACTTCCTGGAGGTACTTTTATTTGAACGAGTTATGCAAGTTATACCAATGATCAACGAAGAAATCCTTAGATTTCTTTCTGGATGGCCATTAACAAAAAATTGTCTACCTTCAACATTCACATAGTCGTGTTTCCATTTTGGGTATCTGGATTTGCGATTTGTGTCGTAGTACGTCGTCTTTCTTTTTCAATTTCTCAACTAAGTTCTCATTAAAGAAAATTATGAACCGGAATGTAATGAAATTGGCATTCGAGTAATTACGACAATTGGTCAGGTTATGTGCTCGTAGTTCCTCAATCGCACGGCTGGAAATTGGTGAATCATTTCATTCCGATTTTAAAGAGCGGGAGTAGGAAGAGTTGACGTGGTTCGCTTAAAAATTAGACGTGACGACCCCGATCAGCCAGCGCAGCGAGTACGATTGAAGGAGGAAAAAAAAACCGGTTCGCAGGTTTAAATTCCGTTTGTGGCTCGTTACGCGTATTCCGAAAATATTTGGGTCGCCCGAAACTTCGCAGATATTTCGTAACGGGGATCAATTTCCGCGAATGGGGCAAATAAGACGGACGGCTTCCGTTTGCGAATGGATCGAAAAAACGGTGGACAAATGGGGACAAGGAGGTAGTCTGATTGGTGGGGCAGTTTGAACCAAATCGATTATTGACGACTTTTAGGGAGTTTTTAGAAGGCGGATGGAATTAATATCTGTCAGGGGGTTGTTAAGACCCGTACCTCAGTAGAGAGGAGTTGAAGCAAAATTGAGAGTTATCCATCTGATACCGCAGAGGAAAAACTAAATTGACTGAACTTTCCATGAAGAAAATTTTGGATAAGTGTAGTTTTATGTAAAATGTTTGATCCATCATTTTCTACAAAAGCTCGTTTTGCTCAATATTAGCTCATTGGAGGGAATTGAAAGGAAAACGGAAGTTTATCTATTCTGTATCAGATATATCTTCGAAAAGTCGTCTGGATGAACCTAAACACACTAATAGATAAAACCTCCGCATTGTTTGGGTACCAGAACTGGACTGTACAACCAGAGACAAGGCTTTCTAGGTATGCAAAAGAAACACAATTAGAAATCTAACTGAAGCAAATATAAGTAAAGTAAAAGTAAAGAAAACAAGGAATTTCATCTTGGATTTTCGTCCGACTACCCGGAGGTGTCGCGGACGTCGCCAGCCGTCCTCCAGAGAGGATCGGACGATATGTCTGACGATTTCGCTCGTGGCTTCCCATCGCCTCACGCCCCTGTCTTGGGAGCGTTTTGGATTCACGTGATATCGAGATCAGAGGTGAACTGTCTAACGACAGGACAGGTATACAACACTTGATAGGATTTTGGCCGTAATCATTGGTGCCAGCCGGATTCGAACCTGGGCAATCAGTACTTGACTTGAGCAATGACGCCCCAGCTCGCTCGGACAACCTGTCCTCCAAAACCAGATAAAACCTCCGCATTGTGTGGGTACCAGAACTGGACTGTACAACCAGAGACAAGGCTTTCTAGGTATGCAAAAGAAACACAATTAGAAATCTAACTGAAGCAAATATAACTACTGGCAAAAACAATGTCTTCGCTTATTCTCACCAACTTCATTGAAGCTTCCAGAAGGAGTTATGGATAGTATAACGGTTTAGCATCAACGGAGGTACTTGCTGTGTCGTCATCCATGCACCTCAGGAACCACCTGTTAAAGAACTTTTCAGGCTCTGCATTCCGACCATGCATCTGGTCGGACGGGTCCAACGGTTATTGTACAGCGATCTGAGTAGTCTCATACGATTTACGGACGTTCTAAAATATAAATGCGTCATTATGGATTATGGGGTCTAGAGTGAACAATACATGATATGGATGCGTGAGACGTTATGTTTCTGTACTGCACCACAGATTTCGTCTAATTTAAAGGTATAATGATTTTATAATTATAATCATCATATTGATCAATAACGTGGAAGGGTTATGCTAACACAGAAATAACGAACCTCTGTGTTTATTAAACGGGTGAATTTGCTGCGTTTTACTACTAGTTTACAATCTCCCTTCATGTTTCCTGAGTTGAAGGAATAAGTGGTGATAATCACCGCGTTCCTCGTTAGGTTCAAAGGGCGAACTTAGGGCCGGCTATTTGGGGAACTCATTATAAACCGCTTACCAACGAGGCCCATTTCAAGTTCACCATCACTATCGGTATTCATGATCCCGAAGATGGTTGCTTCGTGCTCCAGTGATCCTTGGAAACTGAGACAACGATATGAATTCTAATTTATGTGTTTATTATTGATTTAAACGATGCGTGACGGCTAACGTTATTGTGAGGTTTGGGGTCACTTTTCCGTGCAGAATCTGCGATTGTTTTGTTGCGGTTGAATTTCCACGGATCTGAAACATGTCCCAGTAGATTTTGCATAGAATATAACTAAGAAATGACATCCCACTCGTCTATGTCAATATAAACCTCGAAAAACAACTTTTTTGCCAGTTTTTGCTGCAAATCATTTGCGATCCTGAAGGTAATTTGTGGGAGCGAAACTCACGTAGAACGGAGAAGAGCTGTGAGCGGAGAGACGAGGCAAGAGGAGGCCTATCTCTCCGAGAAGTGCTGGCGAGACTATTGCTCCATTCAACAGCTTGTGCAAAAATACCAGGTCTGCTACACGCCAGATGCGTTGTTGACTCTCCAAGGGCAGAAGGTGACATGCGTCCATCAGGGCAGCATAATCAACTTCATCCTGAGGGATCCCAAGCTTAAAGGCAATATACCGAAGAAATTTAAGCTGGACCCGTTCCAGAGTATGCTTGTGGACTGCGTGTGATGGCGGCCATATGGGAGAAGCATACTCCAATAGTGGCAGGACCAGTGCCTTATACAGAGCAGTAATGGCCTGGATGCCATTGAACTTCCGAGTATTCCGCTTAACGAAGCCCAGGGCCCTCATTGCTCTACCAGCTGCACCAGTAATATGGCGTGAAAGCTGCTGATCAAGCAGCACCCAAGGTCAGCAATCTCATTGACCCTTGAAAGCCGGTCACCGCAGAGCACCTACTTATAGAGGAGAGGACGGGAACAGCGGTAGAACGTCGTCACAGAACACTTGGAGGGATTGAAAATGGAAAACGCTAAGAAAATGCATAGTCCTTATTCATTTCTTAAGTGAAGCTTTGAGGCTCTATGGCTACTCGCACTATTCAGACCTCCTGACTAACGAAATGCTTAAGGTATCTATGGACCTATTTAATCCCGAACTTGCTTGAGTATTTCCTTAGTCACATTTCTTTACTTTCTCAAGCCAGGAAAAATCTTTACCTAAATAACGATTATAAATCAAATTTTTGTATATTTTTTTACGGAAAAACATTGAAAATTCCAAGCTTGATAAATTTGGGAACTCTAGAAATTCCAAAGATAGCGTTAATAGTTGAAAAGAAACTCAACAGATGTCGCTGGGTGAATGTGTCATTAGAGGTGAAGTGAGTCTGTGCCAATGACGATATCGTTAGATAACTTGCTTTGTGTGTGTTTGCATTGATACTGAGAAGTAGGTACCTATTTACATTTCAAATCAAATTTTAATAAAATATGAATAATTTATTGATTTTATTTCACTATTAATAGTAATATTTGGTAGGTAATTATACGTGTTTGTTGATATGCTGACTGACAACACAGCTATCAACATTGACGTACTGTTGTATTGGGGAGCCCAGAAGGAATGAAATGGAAAACCGTGCGGTTACCAGCATTTTTCACGCTCCTCAGAAACCTTTCTTATTTCGGACCTTCAGCGTGTTCCATTTCTATTTTGAATACTGCGAGTGATGAGTGACCGACGTAACTTTCTGGCAAAATACTGAAATTGCTGAGAATTACACGCTTTCTGCTAACATTTGAAGCATTGTGTATGTTTGTTCTGAACAATCATTAGCGGCCAAGACAAATCAGCCATTTCACGATCAGGATGAGATAAAGAAACACATCAAACATCACGGTAGACACTGCTGCTGTTTAAGGCGATTTGTGTCTTCGGCCTTTAGCAGTTATATTCATTATTAAGATTCAAAGAAGCCACGAAAATGACTCAGCAAGAGTCAGTAAACAAAGGTTAGTGTGTAACGCTCAGCAAGCTATCCTTTGTCACTTTAGGACCACAACTTGACCATGTAATTACTGCTCGCTTAGGGCATGTAATTTTCTTTTGAAGAGTTACGAGGAGTTTCAGGCTCATCGGCTATAATTCAGAATTTATAATTAATTATACCGAAATCCGGTTTTCAACTTGAAGGCATCAAGTCGATCATTTAACTGAGCTTTTGATTAGTTTGGCAAACGGTTCCTGATTGTGTGTGAAAAAACTGGACAGTCACGAAAACGTCCGGTTTCTCGCCTGGTAGTCCACTATAAATAAGATCACGTCACGAACGATCGGTCTCGAAGCGGACCCAGTGACCAGGTTTCGGGAAGCCACCTTCCCACTACGCACGGATGAGTCCTCGAAACCCCCCAAGTGATATCGTGCGAACATCAGTAGAAAGACAGTTGGCCGAAATGTTGTTCTTACATAATGGAACTCGTCGACAAAACTGGGTTGCCCCGTGTTTTATCTTGGTCGGTCTATAGCTGCGAGGTGTGTGTGTTGTACGTTTTTTCTTTCATCCCAAGGGCTAAGGAGCAGTTATGAGAATCGCGTAACCTATTGCCGGGCGCGCGCCCAAGCTAGGTTTTTAGCCATTAGTTGATGAAGCGAATCGGGAGCTTGACTAATTCAAGTTCATCATATTTCCGCTCGTCGAACGCTATTCACAGTCAATCGGACATTCTTCAGTCACCGGTCAGTCGCAATCCAAACTCTAAAGAGAACGATTTACTAACGCCGCAGAAAGTGAAGCTTCAAATAGTTTGCCGAACCTGTAATTTTACCGGAGGTGATTTTCAAGTTGAGGAAGAAAAATTAACTAGGAAACACTATTAAGTCCTTCCATTTTTATTTGTTCAAAGATCCACTAAATCAGGGAGTGACACCCCCCCTCATACTCAGAACCATCCCCATCATACTAGTTGGTACCCCCTCCAAAAACAAAAATGCGAAAAATACTCGTGAGCACCCCTTATTTCATCTAAAACTAAAAGAAGATTTATATAAGTATTGAAAAAATTCAAACCCAGTCGGCAATAGACAAAACGGACAATATTCGAGCACTGTCATTGTCATTTATACATTTCAGATGAAAAAATATATTTAAATTAATTACTTTATTTACGTTATATCCTTATTTCATCTAAAACTAAAAGAAGATTTATATAGGTATTGAAAAAATTCAAACCCAGTCGGCAATAGACAAAACGGACAATATTCGAGCACTGTCATTGTCATTTATACATTTCAGATGAAAAAAATATATATTTAAATTAATTACTTTATTTACGTTCTATCTAGTGATGTAATATATTTTTGAACGTCACGCTAAACAGGGTTTCAACTTTACCCCCCCCCCCCCCCAAATTTTTATTGACACAGTCTGCGTCATAGCCCCCCCCCCCCCCCCCAATATTTTATTGACAACAGAATCTCCGTGCTAATATCCATTTGTACAGTGAAAATTGTTCAAAAGAACTGATGGTCTGATAAACAGTGAAAATTGTTCAATTTCAAAAATGTTCATTCAATTCATCTTCTATGCTCATGTTGGAGGTTGCAGCTGTTAGAAATATTTCAAGTATTTTTGAGTGATTAAGTTGGGTTTTAGGTTTCGCTTTGGGAAACATTATTCTGCGTTAAGTTAATTTTGTCGACACTGTTGTCTTGAATAAAATTCACTCTTTTACATACTACTGACGTGTTATCATCGTAAAAAAGTATAAAATAATTAGAAACAAAAATATGGAAAATAAGAGGAAAAAAATCTCATTAAGTGACAGCACCTTCAGGAGTCTTAATGATTCCCTCATAATTTGTACGCTAAAACTCTAAAGATCCTTAAAGATTCAGGCAGTACATCAAAGAGCTGCAGACACGTGCCTCATTAGTATTTATGGATATCAGAGTTCAAAAAGGCGTTGACAAAACGCAGAGAGCAAGGAAAGCACTTGTAAGTTAGAAATATTATATTCACAATTTAATCACTCCTTAAAATCAGATAATTTCATGTCTGAGACCGCAGTGGAAATGAGCTTCATTAAATTCTAAAAAGGAGGAGGAATCTCGTTCATCTTTTCATGGCGACGTAATGGGACTATTAATTATAATTAATTAAATATAATAATTATTGTAGGAGCACAGTCCAGCTCATACTTCGGTATCCCAGATGATTATAATCATAATTATGGAAGAAATTATTTAGGTGGTTTCTTTAGCTGATCATTGCAGTCTCGTAGCTTGTAAGCTTGAAGAAATAACCGCATAATAATATGCGAAATAACCCAGAGGAGGTTCATTGCAAAGATCGGCCCCTTTGGTCGATTAAAAAAAGGTTAGATGTCGTCCTACGTGAACGGGGGTCGGGCGATTTCCGCGTTACTGGCGATGCCGGTGATTTAAGCGAGCGCAAGCGTTTACAGCGGGTAACGCCACTAGCATCCTAAATTACTTGCTCCTCACCGTGTCGTAGCGGACACGTGAAATTAATTCGGGTGGTTTCGCTCCACGGTACCTTCGTCACCCCTTCGGGGAAAACCGTAAATCACTGTCATGTTCAATCCTTATGAATGAAGGAATGAATGAATGAATGAATTAACGCCTTTATTCTCGAAATACACAATACATTTATGCACGCAAATAAACATCTTAATACATCCTTCTTAATATTTCCTCTGAACAAAAGGCAATAAAAAAGCATGGCCATAAGGGCCGTCAGCCTAATTGACCTTGAATAGGTACAGTGACCATAAGATTGTGAATAAATAAATAAATAAATTGGAACGTCGTTTATTTACGATTTCCTTTGAATGAGTGCAGATCAACTCCTCCCAAAAGTACGCGCTCTCATGTACAAACCAGGACAACAAGATAACATTATTAGTAATTACATAGGTACTTGCTTATTATTTACCCAATCATAAGCTACAGGAAACAATCTTGAAGAATTAATGCTTTCATGGTACTCAATAACAGAACTTTGAGCAAGCAAACAACAACAAATACAATAACAAACAAAAAATCCTATCGCTTCACGATTTTGGAACAACAAAACAAAGTAACATAGTTTAAAATTTTCGTAAACAATTAGGTAACCATATTAATTCATTACTTACCTATATGTTCTTTTCTAAATTTCAAAGTAAATTAAATTCTGGTTATTTTTATCATTACTAGGTATTATTATTATTTATTTATTTATTTTTAAATGTATATCAAATTTCTTTTTATAACAACTATGAGTGCAACACCTAATTAAGAACTTGAGACTCTGATTCACAGTTTAGTAAACATTTAGTTGTAGTTAAACTCGGCGACCAGGAGTTTTCTGTTCCAAGCATCTGCACAGTATCCCGCCAACTTCGGCCAATGGCTCAGTTCGTTCAGCATCTTGATAAGACGGGCTTCTGGGAACTAGTTCAGACCGAACCACATACGGCGGAATTCTGCTAACACAGGGCATTGGGCCACAAAATGTGTAGTGTCCTCCGTAGCTCTCCTGTTGCACATTGAACATAGCTCCACACGGTCTCCGATACAAGGTTGGTAATTTGGATTCAGCGTTTCGGATCTTAACTTAAATATCCACCTGATTTGGCTCACTCCTGACTCCTGATGTTCAATCCCTATTAATTATTCGAATTCAACCTTTCCAAATCAATTCACCCATTCAAAATTAGCACAGTCCAAATTTACCTTGCTTGTTTAGGTCGGGATTTCCATCATCTGTGGTCAGATGTCGACATTCCTCATCAGCTCCATCCATCGTAAATGTTTGCGTATACAAAAACTTTCCTGAAATACGAAATCGCGAGGGGCAGTCACTGATATCAACAAATGGATTCCTCAACTACTCTGATCATGAAAAGCAAATCACTACAAATTTATTAAATACCTACGCAAGTGTCAATCTATTATGAAAAATTCGAATGGGTATAATATAATATTAACTAAGTACATTGGAGTTCATTGATTTCACAAATTCAAACTAAACTTGAAGTCGATAACAAAAGTGCAGATACAACAGTGCGATGATAATCTGGACGTGAATTATTGGGCGGAGTTCCCTAAGAATAAGGAGTATGATCTTTGTTCGCTGCTTCAATAACAGTCAGTAATCTCGTTTTAACATTCGCCAGAAATAAAAGCAAGATAGAGCCATCAATCAAGGGGTCAAGGAGTCAACAAAGGGTTTAATCTGTCTACGTTCAACGTACCACATATTAGCTGTTAAATATTGAAGTATGTACAATCCTATTTCAGGAATTGATGTCTCGATTCCAAATGTACCTTTCAAGTCTTCTATCTTTCGTGGCCCCACGTTGGGAGCCAAAATGTGAAATGCACTTATTTCTAAGCTATAAATTCAATTCAAATTTAATAGAAATAAGCGAAAAATAATCATGCTTGTCATGAAAGGTACAAATGAATTAACGCGAATATTGTTGCAGTTTTCGAAAATTATTTAATTCAGGAAAATACAATAACAAAAAACGGGACAGTGGACCTCTACGGTTCACTGCCAGATCATTTTAAATGATTAATTTTACACATTTAAGTACTATGAAAAATTGCAATGCAAATTACAATATGGGATAAGCTCAGAAAAAATAGAATCAGATAAAAGCTACGGCTGGGGGGGGGGGGGGTGGCACACTTGAAACCTGGGCAGACGCTGAAAGGTTGCAAATAAATTAATGCAAATGAAATATGGTTTTCGAAAATTATTTAATTGAGGAAAAGGAAGCCTCTTTCAAGTAACAATATTAGTGTACAAAGGCCTGATGGTATTTAAGATGAAAATTCAAGTTTATAACGATAATTTGTGAAGTGAAAATTTGAAGAATTCGTGACTTCCTAGTCTAGAGGTTGTTATTTCGAGAGTTTTTTGAGATGAATGTTGAGAACTCACCGCGAATGCCCTCCCAACTCATGGGTAGGACATCTCCAAATTTGAAAGCGTGAATGGAGGTAGGGCACGTGGTCCTGGCGGAAATATTTCGGGCGTATGTTCTCCTCAATCCAAAAGAGGGATGCTGCAGCTTCGTTTTCGTCACAGGGCGAGATCAAATTTTTGAGAATCAATGGCGAATTCTCTACGAATTTAAAGGGAATTGTCAAAGATGAAGAAAAAAGAGGGATGTACAGAAGTAAATGTAGCAAGAGAGCCTCTTCCTCCACGGGGTCAACTAGTAGAATACCCTTCTTCCCACTCCCGTTCTCCGTGCGTTCCTCGCGAGATGACCTTCCCGCCTCACGATGTCGCGGTTTTGTTTACAATCCATGTGATGTCCATCATCACAGTACGTTATATATGTGAAACCCTTTTTATTACTTGAAAATCTGGATTTGGCTCTAACTACAAGTCATACTCATTAATGGCCTTAAATCTCAACTGCCAGGCAATCCTGCAGAACCTTCCAACACCACCAATATCAGCCTCTTCCAACAATCTGATATACGAGTTTGTGGACAGCACCGGAACAAACAATTCGATTTAAATTCCTTGTATTGAGCATCCATTTCAGCTTGGAACGCTCGGAGTTCTAATTTTTCTGCGATTCCACGAAGTGCCTCATCAAAACTACTATACCATACTCCGCCGATAAGATATCCCACTCCTTAGCCCAGAAGACATTAGATGCCAAACAAGCCCTCGCCAAGAATTTCGGCAGTCGATCCTCAGGCATCTCATGCACACGAGCTATATAATCGATGTGCATTCTCAGTGTGAATGGAAAAATTGGTTTAAGGTCTAGCACTAAGAACAACATATATGGGATATTGCGTGGGAGAGAGAAAATCGTTTCAACAAAACTCCTCAAAACAGATTCGACACAGTCATAACTTTTGTATCCCAAAATTTCTGGAGCATAGCAGAGGATCGACCTCATTGCATTGGACACCTTAATCTTTACAGAGAAACGGATCTGTGACCGCGTGAAAACGTTCCTCGATACACTGTATACTGCAAGCTTTGCCACACCTGCTTTTTCCTCGAGGTGTGCAGTAAATGCAAACGTTGGGCTCAGCCGTACCCCCAAGTATGAGGCATCAGTATAAAAACAACGATGAATTCCTGAAGCAGCGCTCCATCCGCAGAACAAATTAAGGAGGTGGAAGAATCTCGATGGTCTGCTCCATCATACTTAGTGTGCTTCTCTGCACCTGTTGATCGAGCTACTTGGCCCCAAGGATGGATTAAATAAGAAGCGGCGTGAGCATTGATTATGCGGTTGTCGAAAAACGCCAGCCTTTTACTCTCCCAGACCATTTCACCTTGAATTCAGCCACTAAGACCGTAACTCTATCTTTAGCTTCTCTCAGCACAGGTTCTATGACATCCCCTTCCCAATCAAGTCCACTAACTTAGCAATCTCATCTCGCACTGGACCGTGGTCCCTTTTTATCAAACCTCCTCTTTTACAGTTCAGAGCAATACGTAATATCAAATTCCTCCCCACATCCATCATTCAACTCAGGCAAACCAAGAGGTGTACGGCCTGACCACAAGGACGATTGTTTTCGTATAAATATCGCGTGGAAGCGGTATCCGAGTTATACAACCAGAGACAGACACGAAAGCGAAAAATAATGTTCAGGATCTCGCTAGACGAGGAAGACAGGAAATCGAATGGAGCCAGGATTTAATAGGGCGATATATCTTCGAGTTACGGATTAGTTAACGATGGCTAGGTTGGTCTTCGGTTACCATCTCGGATTCATTGGGTTAAGCTAGATTTCTCTGCTTTCGACAAGTTGTAGGTTATAAGAGACATTATGTGTTTCATTGGATAAGCTGTTAGGGAGTGAAATATGGGTTTCATGAGATAATAAATATCCTAGAGAAATTTTCTCTTTTGTAATACCTCGAGAAATAAAAGGTATGCAGCCGAGCTGCGAAAAGGTTGTTAGCTTCCCACTTAGTGACCATACAGTTTTGTAGAAGAAATACCACTGCTGGAAAGTACAGCTAAGGACGATGGTTAATGAACTCAGAAATGAAACCTTCGATTGAAGCAACTTAAATTTAACGAGATCAAATAAAATTACAAGTAGAAACAACATTCCCGCTTGTTCTCCTCGACCTGCTACAAAGTGGGAGCTCGGGAGATTGTTGGATAGTGTAATCGTATAGAATCCAACGTGCTCAGAGGGCTGCCGCCAACCACGGCTCTAGCCTGCTAACGGGGTCTCTCTCGGACCTTACGATTTTGTTTAACTTTGCGGTGACTGTACGGGTGATTTTACGGCTAGTGGTCTCATTCGTTTCACGGAACAAACGTATCTGAATCATACGCAAATACTGCAATAAATTTTGTTTAATTTTTCCAAATATCTCTGAAGTTTTGAGTTTTTGCACTGTATGTCATACCAGAGCACAACCAATTTTCATTTCAGTAATATCATTGTGACAAGTCTGATTCAAGTTTGACAATATGTGTATTTATTATTTCCTGTCAGAAAGACGGAGAGGGCCTGAAGGCCCAACTTTCTCTCAGATATTAATAATCTCTCTCTCTCTCTCTCTCTCTCTCTCTCTCTCTCTCTCTCTCTCTCTCTCTCTCTCTCTCTCTCTCTCTCTCTCTCGCCAGTTCATTTTAAATGTAAAGTTCAATGATTTAGTTCATAACAAGTTTAAAATTTTATTAATTTTGAAAATCAAAGAAATGTTGAAGTTCAAATTTTATCATACTAGCACCGTATTATTTCATTTATGAAGCCTGTTTACTTGTATGAAAAGTACCATATAGGTTCTAGGATACGTGATTTAAACACTAGAAACTGTCTGTTTACTTTTCTGTTACCGATATGTAAGTCAAAAGTTTACCAAAATCCATTTAAATGTCAAAATATTATACTTTGCAATGGGCTTCCTCGCCAGGTGTAGGATGCCCAACGCCATAACTTTTTTTAATGAAGCAGTAAAACTCATTTATTCTCAAAATATTGAATTTAGCACTTTCAGCACTAGAAATTATAAGAACTGGATTTTAATTAATTCAACTTAAACAAAGACTAAGAATGTGATATGAATATGTATATTTCTGGTTGTATGTAATAGTGGACGTGTACGACTATATCTTGCCAGATTTTGAAATAAAACGTTATACCTCTCTCTCGCTTTCTCTCTCTGTCTGACGAGATGAAATGAAACACGAAATTGCCTGTACGTTCTTGAATAGATCGAGGAACGTCCCTGCGATATTGTGCAACGGGTGGGTGGACCGTTGTTATGTAAGTATGGAAATACAGGTTGAGATTGTTACCTTACCGGCTCTTTTTAACGTGTGGGACGAAGGAAGATGATGTTGTTTGGCCCTATTCGTTTAACGGCGAAGGCTCGGCCGTCAGATTTTTACCGACCCCGACCTCCCTGGGGGTCGTTAAGGTCGGGATATTACGTGTGGTCACTTCGGCCACGAAGGACCATAAAACCACCGAGAGCGAACCCCGCTCAACTTATTTCCGGCAAGACGCCCTTGCTAGTCCTTTCGGCATTTCACCAGAATCAGTTGGGGAAAATATAGTAAACGTTTTTGTAGCGAACTATCAAGTTTCAAAATCTCTGAATATATGCGGGGCGGGATCCGAAATTGATACAGCTTAGTTAACTCTACAGGTCAGAGTTAATCTGACGTCTGGAATACCAAGATTCAATTAACAATTTTCTCAACCAAAACAATTTAGCAAGGAACCTGCCTTAGCCCTGGACTAATCAGCCGAAATATTGCGAAAGTGGAACGCGGTGGGGTGATGCGGATGGGGTACTCGAGATTTGATAATTATAATATAATATATTTATATTATAAGAGAAGAATCCCTTATTTGGAGAATCCCGTCTTTATTTTCATCGGTACGTTTCGTCCTTCAACGAGGACTTCATCAGCCTTATTATGTCATCACTACATGCAGAGTTCTGGCTTAGACATGGTAGTGCCTCACATCCCTTCACTTGTTTTAATACTGAAATTAAGTTTTAATAATGAAATTATAGAGCTGCAGGCAAAACTAAAACTCATTGCATGAGCATCTAATCTAATATCATCCAATGTTGTTAGAAAAGGGTAAAGAGAAGAATAATGTATTTCTTTTTATCACCCTCAAACAGCGCCTAAGAATTATTGATCTTCAGTTCTTCTGATAGTAATTTGATTCTATGCAGGGTATAACCTTCAACACTTCAAGCACCCTAAAACCTCCTCCTGAGAGTTTCCCCTACATCTGCATCAACATCCAGCAAACATTGTGACTTCCAGGGAGACAGGTTGTCCGAGCGAGCTAAGGCGTCAGTCCTTACTGATTAGCCCGGTTCGGATCCGGCAGGCACCAATGATAAGGGCCAAAATCCTATCAAGCGTTGTATACCTGTCCTGTCGTTAGACAGTTCACCTCTGATCTCGATATCACGTTAATCCAAATCGCTCCCAACCCAGGGCGTGGGCAATGGGGAGCCACGAGCGAAATCGTCAGACCTGGTTCCGATCCCCTCTAGAGGACGGCTGGCGACGTCCGCGACACCTTCCGGGTAGTCGGACGAAAATCCAAGGTGAAATTCCTTGTTTACTTTACTTAACTTTACTTTACATTGTGACTACCTAACTGATTTTGATCAGCATATCAACAATAATTTGAACAATCGGTGTTAGTTATAGTGAATAAGCCATTAGAAATTATTTGCCTGAGTTCATGCTGACGGTTAAAGCACTCTAACTCACCTCTTGCTTAGGGATGGGACATCGAGGTAGAACAGCAAACGATGTTTGAAAGTGGCAACGATGTGTCCTCCAATACCGGTTGAAAAGATCGATATTACTTCTATTTTCGATTTTTTCGATATCCGTGTCCTTATCATTCAATAGTATCCTTATTACAGGTTACTACAGTTTGCTTCTTGATAGTATTCTGAAGGATTGTGCTCGTTCAGTGTTTGTACCATGAATATTCCATAAAGAGGCGTCCAAGTAAGTGGTGGCGTTTGTATCACAAGACCAACGCCAACTCTGCCAGATGCAATATCTGTGGGAGGGTTGTCAAAACCTCAGGCAGCACATCTAGTGTAACTGATTGAGATATCTACAATCCGATTTCTCCATCGTATTCTGCGTGAAAAAAACCTTTATAAGAGACGGTCACAATCTTGGGGGTTTTTGGGTAATTTTCCCTCATTTGAAATGCCCCAAATCTCCCCTTAAAGTGAGGCGATTGTGCTCATCTTCAAACTTAACCTTTTGAAAGCCTAGATAGATTTTTTGTGCAAATTTGAGTTTTCAATCTTAATTTTGTCGATTGTTAACGTGTGGAAGGTGTTTTTGGTGTCTTTTGACAGTGGATATAGAATGCAAAAGAACGGATTTTGGTGAAAACATTTTTAAAAAATTCTCATTTTAAATGTTTTTCTTCGAAAATTCTCTAATACTATAGCAGTTGAAAGAATTTTCAATATTTCTTTTCTTTTCGCGTTAGGTAGCAAGCGAACTAGATGGCATGTTTTCTGTGAGTGAAGAGTAAACCAAACCGATGATTTCGAAGCAAATATCAATATATCGATATTATCGAATGTCGATATCATCGATGGCAAAATGTTGCATCCCTACTCTTGCATGAGAATGGTTATTTTGAGTTGTAAACAAGTTCATTGGAATTGTCAAGGCTGTATTCTATACAGAAATATTAAACCTTTCTGTAATAATTTGGGATGACTTGTCTGCCGTGAAAAATGGGACATGATGATGACAACTCTGCGGTCCGGTATCACCATTTTATTATGCCGCGTACTTGCGACGTATAGCGAAACGAATCTCAAAACGCAGAAAACAGCGGGGATACAATGATGCCCGTATCTCAGAGGTTGTTTAGATAGGTTATCCTTCCAGTTACGTTATCTTGGCACACGGTTACCTACGAGTTACCCGCACCGGAGATACCGGAGATAAAAAAGATCGCGCGTGCTCATTGTCTCCGCCCGTCAGTTCGAAACGGCCTCGCCAACGGAGTAAACACGAGTGGGATGTCCATTTTTAGAAACAAGATGAACTCGGAGGAGCTTCCGGGGGTGACTTTCTCGACAGAAGCGGGACACCGGGGTAGTGGTTCGGTATTTCAAAGTTACATTAAATGAAAACGTGTTTGCCGGTCTCGGCAGGAAAAGATTGCGTCAGATCGTAGCGTTTTTAAAGGCCTCTGACCGGATCGGATGGGAAGGAATTTAGATTCCTCGTGTCGTCAAGAGAGGAGGCGATGATTTATTGCGGCCCGATCGTGTTTTCACTTTCATCGGCGGAAAGCGAGCGGTAGCTGTCAATGACTCATCAGTTGCAGAATCAAGGTTGAATCTACAATGAGAGACCTTTATAAATCAGTTTTAATGATGAATTAGGGGGTAGGAGAATTAGGTGAGAAAAGGATGACCCGTGGCTCCGGCGCCAGACAACTTACTGTTATTCTGGAATTTTCGCATCATTAGTTATGTCTTTTAATCGATTTATATAGTATTTGGTTGAATTCAATCGTTATTTACCATGTTAAATGATGTTCAGGTCTCATGTTAAATGATTTATATGCCATTTTGTGTTAAATATTCGTATCTAAAAAATAAATAAGTATCCATGTAACCATTAAAAAGAGAAAGGAAAACGTATTTAATGTTTGACAGTTATTGCTGATGACACTGGGGAGACTATGTTTTGAACTATTGTGCATCTCTTGAAAGCAACAAAATTTGTTTGAGTAATAATTGCATAATAATCTTGAGCTAGTAAAGACATGAAAGGTCGAAAAAACTCCCTGCAACAATCCGTTCAAGCATGTGTAAGTTTGATGAAAATTTTATTATCTCTATACAGGGTGTCTACCTTTCAGGTGGACCAAACTTCTAAGGATCAATTCTACAACTAATTTGCGACAAAAAGTGCCACAGGAGACTTTTTTTTTTTTTCAGAGGCTTCAATGTTTCCGAGTTATTAACGATTTAAGTTTTTTTTTTCGTTTATCGACTTTGACTTCACTAAAACAGCCATAACCATCCCTTATTTTTTAAGAGTAATCTCAAATTTGAGGAAACCATTGAAAGAGCGTTAAATTTCCTATCCGTTTAGTGTGAAACGCTATTTTTTAAAGCCATTTCCTGAAGTAAAAAAATAAGCCAAAGTCAAAGTTTTAATTTTTTTCTCGAAAATCAACATTTTTCAGGCTAATGTATAGCCTGTATTAAATTGGAATATTGGTGTGCACTTAACGGAAAAAACTAGCCCAAGACCTCAGCTTTCCAACGGTATCATCATTTTTCTCTTTACATTTGAATAAACCTCGTAAAATGACGTTTTGATGCGAAAAAATAAGGATTTTTCGTTAAAAATAACAGTTGAAGTGAAGGGGGGAGTGTTCCGGGCTTGATGAGCTGATATTAATAGCAATCGAGATCCCAAAACCTTTAAACATCATAAAATACAGCCTCTAACTCACCTATATTATTTAATCTATTATTTTAAAACCCACACCTCACGGGTGACTACGTGCGCGAAGAGGGTGAAATTCGAGATGGCGAACCCTATTTCGCGGCATATATAAAACGCATTCGATGTCTGTCTGTCTGTTCCCTTATAACACCACATCTAGACGACCCAATAGGGTGAAAATTTTATGAACATGCACAAAATTACATTGTGAATGTTTCTGGACAGGTTTCATTAAAAATAAACCTCTTTATCTTTTACTCACAAGGGTAAATTTAATGCTTTTAATTTCTTCGGGACGTTCAATGAAATCATTCTGAAGCCGCTTCCAGGGCAGGAATATGAATACAAGTCTATAGACTGTATCCTTAATGATGATGAAGCAGAACAATATCCCATTGAGTTTTTGAATTCCACCCAATTCCTGATTTGCAAGCCCACAACTTGAGGTTGGTGCTCCAATTATGCTAAACCGAAATATTTGGTTGACAAGATTGATCGTGAAAAAGGTGATGGACATATCATTCAAGTACTCACAGGGTGATGTATTCATTCCAAGAATACCTATTATTCCCTTACGCAACACCATACAATTCAAGAAAATACAGTTCCCTTTGAAACTGTGCTTTGCGATGACAATCAACAAGTCACAAGGACAGTCTCTTGAGATAGCAGACACCATGTTTTTCTCATGGACAGAAAGAAAAACCATGAGTATGTGGCCTGCTCCAGAGGTGGCAAAGAGGAAAATCTTTTCGTGCACATTCCAAATGGAACTAAGAAAAATGTTATCCATCACGTTGCTTTATAATAAAAGGATCCGTTTATTGCATGAAAAGAAAAAGTTTTGTATGCTTTTACAAAAATAGAAAGGCCGGGTATTTGCCCCTAGTTTTGGTAATAAACTCTCTCTCTCTCTCTCTCTCTCTCTCTCTCTCTCTCTCTCTCTCTCTCTCTCTCTCTCTCTCTCTCTCTCTCTCTCTCTCTCTCTCTCTCTCTCTCTCTCTCTCTCTCTCTCTCTCTCTCTCTCTCTCTCTCTCTCGCTCTCTCTCTCTCTCGCTCTCTCTCTCTCTCTCTCTCTCTCTCTCTCTCTTCTTTCGGGTTTCCTAACGAATTTGGAACAATTTTATTTGAGAAGTTTAACGTAGTTGATGATAATAATGGTGAGACATGAGTGAAGATGAAGATGATTCTAATTCATTCCTATATGCAGAAGAGAATATTATTATGTTTTTATTTGTTTATAAATAACACAGTTTTTGTAGCGCTTTGATACAAAAACTACACAAAATTGATTGTAAGAGGATTTTATATATTTTACTGTCCAGGGAAGGCGGAAGAGAGGGCTTCAAGGGCCTTAAACTGTCCCTGGTAGATAAATAAACTAATCAATCAGTCTCTCTCTCCCTTCTCCTTGGCTCTCTACGACGGGGGATTGAGTGTGGCAGAGTCAAAACGCAATGGGGGGGGGGGGGGGTTTCCCCTCAATTAAGGATTCTAGAGGATTCTCTTTCAAGCCGAATCCCCTATATCACCTTCCTAGAATAACGTTCAACACCGAAAGGGAAAAAATTACCGTAGTAGAAGGAAAAGACTAAACAAGTTAAGCCTCTGTAAAAAAAAAAAAAAAAAACAAGCTGGGCTGAGGGCCTGTGGCTACGGCACAAGTCAAGTTTGTGACAGACAAAACTGGACTCGGGCCCTCATGATTGAATTTGGATATGGTGGCACCACTGATTTTAATTCCGTTCACACTCGCACCAGTACAGTTTTGGCTTGGTGTTCCAATCACATGTGTGGAATCTGTGTTTTTTGGTGATATTCATGTACAATATTAATATTTCCAACCTTACTGTAGAATGCTCTTCGCGTTGCACGGAGTTTGGTTACGAATCTCGAGGTAATTATGAGAGAAGTGTTGGAAAAACGTCTGCCAAGTGGGTGTGGCACATAGCTTCCTCGTATCCGTAACATGACTGTATAGATCATTGAAAATTATTATTGACTAAAGAACGTTCAATTCGGCAAGGAAATATTGAATTAGGGTAAATTTATTGTTATGCAGGAGCATAACTTGAGAAAAAAAGGTAGGCATGTTCAACTATTGAACAAACTATAAAATATACCAAATCCGAACAATCCCTGAAAATTTCATCGAAATCAGTCATGAACTCCCGGAGTTATGCGTGTAACAAGGATTTAACGTTTGCGGATGCGCAGAGGCTACTATTGATCCGGGGCTCATGAAACTTATAGGGGACCATCTACACATCAAACCGAGCAATCCCTGAAAATTTCATCGAAATTTTTCAAGAACTCCCGAAGTTATGCGCGTAACAAGGATTTAACGTTTGCGCATGCGCAGAGGCTACTACTGATCCGGGGGTCATGAAACCTATAGGGGACCATCTACACCCCTAACCCGCACAATACCTGAAATTCATCAAAATCGGACTATAACTTCGTGTAGTTTTGCCCGTAACAAGGATTTGCTGACAGACAGACACACAGACATACACGGAGAAAAAATTGTTCAGAAAGGTCTAAAACGCAAAATGCGAGTGGAATTTTTGATTTTGGAGACAAAAAAATGTTCACATTACGAAAGTGAAAACAATGCTTCCGCTACCTTGGTAGACTCGGAAGCAAAATATACAAGTGCAGTATTCTAGTGCTAGTGATTTAAGCTCAAGGACTTCATCTTATCATGTTTTTCGCTGAGGGATTTGCTATTCCCTGGATATTGGTACTAGTTTGAGGATACGGTTGAAAGTTGATTGCAATATTTTGATGTTAGTTCAAACTGTTCCTCAGCATATAACACACCCACGCACACACAGGATCGTGGAGTTTTCAAAGGCTTTTGGTCAAATCGAGATGGGAGGGAATTCGGATTCCTCGTGTCGTCAAGAGAGGAGGCGGTGATTTATTACCGGCCGATCGGGGTTTCTCTTTCATCGGCGGAAAGCGAGCGATAGCTGCTAATGACCCCGCGTTACAGAACCAAGTGAATCTACGATGGAAGAAGCGGGGGATCGAATCTGACAGAGTAATTTCACCGTTTTCAAACAATTTTCTATGTGAGTACCAACTAGCATACAAATATAATTAGTGTAGCGCTGAATAGAGCTGAAACACAGTTATGACTCCAGTCGCCAATCAGTTTAACCTAATGAAGTTCATGTTTGTGATGCGGTGGTCAACAATGTTAAACCTTAAACATAATGATAACGGATGCACTATAGGAACACCCCTGTGTCCCATTTTTAAAATCAGCCTTATAAACGATTTATTTATAGTCCGTTCATAAATGATAAGATTTACTCCCACCATTGACCTCCTTCCATTTTCAAATTTGGCACTGGAATGAGCTTCACAACTAGGAAAAGTTATTTATTCGACAAGAATCAGCTGAGAATGCTCGTTTTGCAGCGCTTGAATGGATCAGCTAATATCCTCTCTTTTCCCTTTCCTGGTAGCGAATTTAAAATCTTCTAGGTACGTTGCACAGCATACTAAAGTAGGTGTTGAACGAAAAATTATATAGCACACACACCCAAAGACGTTTTTTGGAAAACTCTCCTCAAAGGTGGTCAATGTAATAAAAGTGGGGAGAACGCCCAGGACCCCGGCCCTTGGGATTCGGGAAATTGAGGAAGTTTTTGGAAGGAGAAAGGAATCAAAGAATACCGAAGTGACCACCATTCAAAGTAAGACCCTCGGATGAGAGGGCTGGTAGGATTGACAAGAAGCCCAACTCGAGTACTACGTGGCACTTTTCCCTCACCACACTCCCCGCTTTGACACGATCGCAGCCATAACTTTGATGTTTTAGGTGCCTCTACTTTTAGCTCAAATACAGCAGGGTACAAACTGCTGAAAATAGTTGAGTTTATATTTTAAAATAGATAATGAATACTCTAATAAAACTGACATTAAAAAATCAAGTTCAAACATTTGCTGGGAAAATTACTTAGAATTCATTAAAATGGGCTTCAGTCTCTTCACATACCAATTGCTCAAATTTAAATGCAATTTACTTCAGCAACATTGATGTTATAACATTACATTATAATTTGATAATTTATCAAAATTCCCCTATTCGATCATGCTGCATGTCTGGAATATTTTCCGATTAATCGATTATTTTAGTTATAGATTATTTTAATTACTCGGCAAATCGATTAATTACTGGAAATGACTGATAGATGTTTTGTTATTCGGTACCTATCGATACAGAGAATGATCTGAAAGATTTGAAATGGATTATCTAATCGTTTGCGTTACAACTTGGCTTTTACGCAATAAAATGTTGTCGATAGTGAAACTATTCCGATATCGGAAGGAGAGGAGGTCGTGATTTATTGGGAGCCGTTCTGGTTTTACTTCCATCTGCGGGAAAGGGCAAACCGAGCTAGCAGCTCCTAGTTATAGAATCAGAAGCGAATAGGCGATTTCAACTGCCTACAACTAGTTTGCCACATGGAGGGCCTCCTAAAGTTTGGTTTTTACCCCCTCCCTCTGAAACAATGCTTTATCAGTTTAGGGCCAATACGAATCCGTTTCAGACCATATCAGGACCGAATCGGTGAAAAAAAGCCATAGGTGTTTTTTTTTTTTTTTAATAAGGGTTGGTGAAATATTTTAAAGACGTCAATGAGGAGGTGGCGATTCTCTCTCATTAGTGTCGGATTCTCCTAAAGGCATACCGACTAAAACACCCTTCCCTTGTTTCTTCTAGAGGTTGGCTGTCCCGGAACGACTTTTCCAGTATTACTTCGGGACAGTCCCTCGGATTTGCCGTTACGGCCTGCCTTCTTCGCCATTCTTCTTCCCCTTCATCCTTCCCACTACCGGTTTCTCTCCTTCTCCTTGAGTATAGCCGTCACATAGTTCGTGATTGCGTCCCATGTCCTTTTTTCCTCTATCATCTTCCTGACTATTGTTTCAGAGCTAGCTACACCAATCTCCCTGGTCAGATCTGCTCGTAATAGCTCCCATTTTTTGCAAACGAAAAACGTATGGTGGGCGTCTTCTTCCTCCGATTTGCAGTATCTGCATTCGCTGCCCGTGCTCTTTCCAATTTTCTTCAGGAAGGAGCGGAAGTAGCCGTGGCCAGTGAGGAACTGCGTCAGGTAGTACCCCACATCTCCATGCCTCCGCTCAGTCCACTCCTTCACAGATCTAATCAGGTGTGCGGTCCACCGTCCTCGTCTTTCTTCTTCCCATCTTGCCTGCCATCTTTGCAATGTTACTTCCCTTTCTTCCTTTCTGGCGTTATGAGCTCGGTCCGTTCCCTTCCGTAGGTAAGTTCTTCTACGCTCATCTGCGAGGAGGTCTATTGGGACTACTCCAGCAATAATTTGCACTGCAGGGCTAGATACTGTCCTATAGGCGCTACATATCCTTAAGGCTGCTCTCCTCTGGACTGTCTCAAACCTAATTTTATACTTCTGGTGCCCTAGCGCCTCAGCCCAAACCTCAGCTCCGTACAACATAATGGCCTCAGCTGTACGCATTAGCAACTTACATTTTGTAGGAGATGGTCCTCTTATATTAGCCATCAGTCTACTCAGGTTGCCTACTACTGCTGCTGCCTTATCTGCCCCTCTACAAATGTGAGCCCAGAAGCTCAGCTTGGTATCAAGAGTCACTCCCAGGTACCTAATTGCGTCTGACATCACAATCGTTTGGCCCTCAATGGTCATTGTGATGGATCTTGCTACTCTTTTGGTCGTAAGAAGAACAATCTCAGTTTTTTGCACAGCTAATGATAAAGACTGGGCCTCAAACCATTCCATAACTCGGCGCATCATCTGGTTTAGTTTCCATTGCAGATGTTCTACTGTGCGTCCAACAATCACTCCGGCCAGGTCGTCTGCATATCCCACAAGGAACACTCCATCAGGCATATCCAGGCGTAGCACCCCATCATAGCTCACATTCCAGAAGTCAGCGCCCAGGACAGACCCCTGTGCTGCCCCTGAAGTGATTCTCCTGCTTCGTTGTCCATTCTGTGTATCATACAGCAGCCACCGGTCTTTCAGGTAGCTCTGTACAACGCGGTATAGGTATGCAGGGACGCTGAATCCTCTCAAGGCTTCCAGGATGTCCTTCCACATGGCCGAGTTGAAAGCATTCCTAACATCCAGGGTGACCACCATACACAATGGTCTAGACCTATGGTTCCCTGTCTGTGTGGACTTGGCAACCTGCACTACTTCATTGATGGCGTCTACAGTACACTTCCCCACAGTAAAGCCGTATTGCCTAGGAGACAGTCCTCCAAAGCCATAGGTGTAGACATCCGTGTATCAGCCTCTATATGTCCAAGTTGACAGCGTCAGCGTTTACATGGAGCTGACCTGCGAGAGAAGTAAATATGATAGAAATGACCTGCGCCAGGCGGAATTTGAGCTAAAAGGAGTGGAGTTTGGTGCGGGAAAAGTGCCACGAAGTTCCTCTAGTTGAGCATCCCGTCAGGAGTACTTCGTGGTATCACCACACGCGTCATCCGGGGCTCATACATAAACTGGTTGTCATTCTACATTCTTTAATTCTGCAGACGCTTCAATGTGTGGAAAGAGGTATTAAATATATCACAGTCAGTTGAATCGCGGGGCAAACGATACAATGGAGGGTTCCGAAAATTGTTGGCTACGGAAGGCACCTTGAATAAGAGTGTTTGCGAGTTCTGTAGGGAAGCATATTTATATTGACATTAGAGGGGAGCGATGGTGATTGAAGAACTCCATTCACTAGCTTGTGAAAAAATATTATGTCTGCCACCTCTTTACGCCTTCAAGTGTTCAACCCTTACTCGGCTGCCGGGTGCTTAAAATCAACCTGCTTCATTGGTATTGTCAGTTTGAATGCCAGGTAACGTATGAACTTCCGTTGAACCCTCTCCAATGAATATCTGCATGCTGCATAAAATGGGGACCAAACTATGCTAGCACACTTCAAAATCGGGCGAACCAAAGACTTGTACAACAGCAAGATTGCTTCTATAGACGAAAAGTCACGCGTGCACTTTTAAGAAAATCGAGGGCTCTCAAAGCTTACAGAGCTACCGCATCCGTGGTTAGTTGTGGCCTTTTTAGTGGTCAAAAGGTGAAAAACACGAAAAAAGTATGATATTTAATTGAGGAAAATGAACTACATGAGGGCCCTTCTATTCCAAATTAGTTGTAGAATATGTGGTTGTAGTTCGACGAATATAAGATATAATTTGAGACACTGTGTGTTAGGTGATCACACCTTTTATCTGAAGTGATAAAGTTTTTTTTAGCTTCAACGCTCTTTGTGTCCATACAGCGCCGATTATCAATATTTGATTGGTTGCCTCACGAAACACACTCGCGTATTTCCGCTTTGAACGTAAATTTCAACAGCTGGTTAACTCATTGCCGCAACACTCGCTCCGCCGTGAAGCAGGATTTCCCGGCTAAATCCAACAGAAGCGGCGCCCAATTAATAAATCTTCCCGAGAGCCGGATAATCTCGTTTGAACGAGACAAGCGATGTTGACATGTAACGTTGACATTACAGACCTCACTACCGCTGCTTCCTCTCGCCATTGGCCTCCGCGATATTCCTCCGTCCATTCGTACTTACCATCGGAACTGCCAAAGCGTTCCAGGTAGCTCAGGTTGAACAATCAACCTCTATTCATTGCATCCATAGACCATTCCCTTTGTGCAGAAACAAAGATGAACTCGGAAGCTCTCAGCTATTCAATCTTCTGGTTTCTAAATATTGTACTGAGCACCCCTTCAAAGTAGTTGGAATATTCAAGATTCCCTAGCCTTCCATCACCTACAGTACTTTTAATAACCAAATCTCAACATACATCAGAAATGCTTCTCAAAAATTTAAATATTGAACTTCACTTAAAACTGCAAATACGAATCTAAGTGAACAGTATATCTTGTAATTACGTTCTAGATCGATTAGAATCGGCATTAGCCACAAGGAGTCACCAGCTGATCATTGATGTCCATACCTTTTAAGTGACTTCTAGATGTCAGCAATACTGTTGGATGATATCTTTTTTTCCGATATGGGATGGGAGGAACCCCTGGTCACTGAGACCACCGTGATCCATTGTGACACTCTCCCAGTTTAACGCAGAATCTTTTTAATGGCATCTTCATTCACAAAGTGAAGGAGGTTTTAAGGTGTTTCCTTGGCAATATCGGCGGGTGTTAGGGCACCCTTTCCGAAATGCCGGAATCTTGTCGATGCAACATCAGGGCAGTCGCAGAGTACGTATTCAGCTGTCTCCGCTTCTTCGCAACAGAGCCGGCATTGTATAGCCCTGGCCTTAGCCTTTTGTTAAGGTGGTACCTTAGAGGACAGTGACCAATGAGGAGTCCCACAAGTTTGCGAAGGTCTGTACGCCTCAGTGACAATAGATAGTGTGCGCTTTTTTTCCTCACATGGATTTTTTTTTAATCACAACATGGATTTTTTCACCTCTTTCATAATTTACGAGAATACCTTCACGGAAAAACACTTCTTTTTGTATATAAGGCATTAGTGCAAAGCGTCATGAGTTTTGGAATTATAGTATGGGGTGGTGCGACCACTACAACCTTGAAACCGTTAACTATTGTTCAAAAATCAATACTTAAAGTGATTTCCAAAAAAGCCCAACGATTTCCCAGGAATGAGCTGTTTAATCTTACCTGCGTTTTTACCTTACATCAACTTTACATAAAGTCTTCACTACTATTCCTCCATAAACACCCAGAATATTTCAATTATCTGAAGACTAGTTCCTACTCCGTACGCCTCACAACTCAAGCGACTATGCCCGCTCCGTCAACCAGATTGTTGTGCACATACTGTAGTATGCCATACTTGATACGATCACTCCCTGAACACATCAAATCCCCCACCATCTATTCGCGATCTTCATTTAAAACGAAAGTTTTCACCTGGCTAATTCAATGATAAACCATTGTAATCGCTCTTGAAAAAAAAAATTCTAAACCCCCTGAAAATTTCATGGTTTACGTTTCAAAGGGTAGAATCCGAATCTGCAATGAAAATTTTTCCGTCCGTCCACCGTACGCCGTACGCACGATTTCTCCCAAACGGCTGAAGCAAAACAGCTGAAATTTTCAGGAAACATGCATGTTGGTCCGACGACGCCCCAATTCTTGAGCCAGCTCTCTCATTTAATTTAAAGTGCCCTTCAAGGGTTGTCAAAGTTTTGTAAAAGCCCTAAAAACCTCAAAAAAAGTCAAGGCGGCCTAAATTTGTACTCTTTTTGAAGAACACTCCACTAGGAATGGAATGAGCCCCTCCCCAGGTCCGTAGGTCAAACCATTCCCGATCTATAGCCCGATTTATGATGCCAACATTCGCGTTATTTTGGTTTATTATTGTTTTTGTGTTGATATCAGTAACCTAGTGACGTAGTGATGCAGTGATGTAGTAATGTGGATACTGGAGTGAACTCCTAAAAGGCTTTGTAGCCGATACACGGGTTGAAACGCATGAAACGCTGCAAATTCTTTCACTGGGGTTTATAATTCAATTGGCTTGCGTTCATGATTTGAATTTCTACTAACCTTTGGAGTGTGCGTGTTTCACAGGTGATAGAGTGATTATTGAATTTCAGGATATATGCTTTAAACTTTTTTATGCTTACCTTATGCTTTAACCTTTAACATTTTATGTCTTTGCGCCCCCTCCCGCACACACACCACGTACTTCCAATTGGAGGCCAGTTTTGATGTAAAACGCTTATAAAGTTCAACGTCGGCGAGAGAATGAGGCGTCTCGATAAATGTGTCACGTACCTCGCCAATTTCAATTTAATTTGTGGATAATGTAGTATTCATAAGCAGCTTTTTGCGTAAACGATATTCGCGCACAAGTTCCAACGTGTGCCGTTTTGTAGGACCAATGATAACTAAGTTAGATTGTGCTCGTTGATGGTTGCGATGTAATGGTTCCATCGTTTGGTCACTGAGGTTCCGAATGTCCAGGGGTTAACGTAACAAGATTAAGTAAATCAACAGCTTTCAAATAAGTGGTGAACGAGTTTTGTACGATCACAAATGTTCCGTAGCAACGAATCGGTTGTAAGCGAAAACCATCAGAAATATTCTCGTGACGCTGTCCGCGTTACATTTTTGACTTTATGTAGCAAAGTTCAATTCAATTTTCAATTTATATCTTATTTGCATAAGAAACAATTATTGCAATGAGTGTCTACAAATTCATTGAGGTAATTGAACATCACAATTTCTGCTGCATACATTAATGAGAATGACTCTATTACCTATTTAAATTGGTCCTTTGAACTAAAAACATTAACCTATTACATTACATCACATCTCATTTAATTGAGACTACAAGAAAGTAGCAAGAAAAAAAACAAGTTGAAAAAAAAAAAAAAAAAAAAAAAAATAAGTGTGACCTCTATTCATTTAAAGAAAATGCTCTCAGCTTGAGAGAGTTAATACAATAATTAGGTAATAAGCAAAGTAAAGACATAAAATGTCATAATTCATCTGAACGTAAAATCACACCAATACGCATTGAGTAAAACGACCCGTCATTGGATAGAATGCCTTTTTAATTACATTTAATGCCTGCATTAGACACCTTGACTATGACATCAATAAAAAGGGGCGCCAAGTTCTGTTTCTAACTCCGGGGTTCTGTATACGTGAGCCATTGTTCCAAGGAACAACCTCCCTGCGGCGTTGATGAGAGATGGTCTGATAAACAGACAACGTGTCGACATGAACGTACAATCCAAAGCAACATCCCCAAAACATCCAGCGATGTAACGCCGATGATTCCTCGCCCCCGATAACGCTGTCTTCCCTGCAAGTCAGCGAACCAACAATACAGACGGCTTCTCGGTCACGTAATACCACTTAGCGGGTCGAGGGTTAACTTCTTCCCTTTTAAAGTTGAACGGGTTTGTTGCTTTCTCTAATGAATTTCTCATAACCGCTCGTCGGGCAAAACTCTATCGACCCATCTTCTCCCACCTGTTGCGCTTATGTTCCAGACGGGTCTCCCATTTTTGCTATTTTCATTTCTTTAATTTAGCCCAAAGGGAAATTTCACATTAGCATTTGGGGTCATTAACCATTTTTACAACACAATTACTCTGTTATTAAACCTCGCATATTTAATATTGCCATGCAATTCAGTATATTAATCGTGCCTTGCCATTAAATTAGGGGAAACGTAAAGTACTTCCTTGTAAAGTAGTTAGGTGAGTTGCGGATATCATGTCTGTTGCAAGGGGACCCTACGCTGTGATCTTGCTGTATTTTTTATCTAGGGTAGAGGCACCAATTACTGACACTGTAAGAGAGATGTTGTGGGTTTTCAACAATATCTCCCGTGTTTATCAGTCGATCCTCACAATTTAAATTTTTCCATCAGGACAATATCGTTACTCTTCATTTTGCTCATTCAAACTTTCAAAACGATGGATCAAAACACTTTTTCTGTTTAAAATTTGAATGCATATTTTTTCTCGTATTACTGACATGAATACACCAATTACTGACGGTGTGAAGAACATAATATGTTCTAATGTGTCACACTATTATGTCAGTAATATTATTAGTGGCACCCTGAATCAAGTTCAAATTAATTATAATGACAACTTTAAAGTAGTTAGTTCTGTAATATAGTACAAGATATTGTTAGTATTTTCCGACATATGATTCTCATGATCAAGGAGAACGTAGTGTGATTGAAAATAATAAGCGCTTATCCCCCGTTTCGTCGTTTTGACGTGTAGGTGTTAACATGCATTTATATTACGTAAATCCCGATAAATTTTTACGTGAAATAACGTTTATTTAGCTCAGTTTTCCACTGAACATCGCTTGACTATGATTGGCACAACAAGAGAAAATAAAAGGGAGCTGCCAGCTGATTTCACAAACCCTAAATTCTCTGTAAGGGGCGATGGAACAAGTTTGTTTTTGTTCAATAAAAATATGACTGCAGTTTCGTTCAAGCCCGAAAAAAAAATTGCCGCCTTGGTGTCACACGAGCAGCACACGATTCTGTCGATCCCTTTTCATTCAAACCTGATATTGTGCTAAACTGCAATTCGGAAAAAGGGGGTGAGGATACATTAAATGTCAAAATTTGATCAAATATGTCAGAACATGAATGATTTTTGTATCTTTCTAACGTTCACCCAACTTTTTGCTTTTGTCAATTTTTGCTATCGAATTATATCGATTTCATAACACGCCATGTTACCTAGGCACTTCCAACGTTCGTTTTCGTTTTTGTTTTCAGTCCCTACGTACGAGGTAGGTACCTAGAGAACAGCACGAAGCCTACCAATGAGATGGACTAGGTACCGAATTCGATACCGAAGTCGTAGTATTTGTCAAATTTTGTTTCTTTCAATCTTGTTTTTTTATCATTTTGTTGATTTATGAGTTACTTTAGCTTTCTATAATAACATACCCCCAAAAATTTTAATCTCTGCACAGCAAGTGGGAAGATATGTCGGGCACAAAGTGTTCACCCTTATTCACTTAACTGTTTTGTTTGAAAGACTAATTAAAGACTTAGCAACTATTTAGAGACTTAATAACATGTTTCCTACCCCCAAACATTTTAATTCCTGGACAGTTGTTTGGAAGATATCTAGGGCACAAAGACTTAGCTACTATTTACAGACTTAGCAACTATTTAGATACTTGAAAGGGCAATATTTTTACATATTATGGAACTGAAATAATCTAAAATATTTTCTTGAATAACGATTTGATGTTTTTTCGAAACAAAAATTGTCTATTTTTCTCCGTATCCTTGTAAATGTTGTGGAAACAACCGATTTTTGGGCTTGTACGTCGATTCGACGTGTGGGTGGTAAGTAACAAGTGGTTAAAATACTAGGTCGGTAATCTATGGTTAATAATATTACGTATTTTTCACTTTTTCCAGACGAAAATGAGAGACAAACCTTGGTGGTTGTGGTTGCTTGTCCTGATGGCTATCGGAATGGCGAAGGCGGGGCTCCACATGCTCAGGCTCATCATCCTACTAGCTGTCGGTCTTGGAGGTAAGATCGTATAATGATTGTAAAATTCTGTATATCATCAAACCTGACGAATGATGTTTATGTCAATAAATGTTTATTGTAGTTTTTATCAAGTTATATTTAGATATTGCTAATTCAAACTTCTTTAGTGAGGACCTTCCTTTAGTTACAGTATTCTTTAGGTAGACAGATTTCTTTATAGTATATAAGTTAAATTGTAAAGATTGCACTTCAAATTATATAGGCGAAACAGGACAGTGGCTGAAGAGGAGGATGTACCAACATAAATATGACATAGAAAAAAAAAACCACCACAGCTTTATCAATCTCTGCCATAGAACAGAACCACAGTTTTGACTTCCAAAATGTTAAAATTATAGATCATGAACATCATTTTAGAAAACGCAAAATTTTAGAAGCATTCCATATAAATCAAGATAAAACAACTGTCAATTTTAAATCAGATGTTGGTAACACAGTTTGTATTTACCAGCAGCTTCTGGATGGTCCTTGAGGTTTTTGTGAACCATTGGCAGGTGATAACAGACAACGTGTGTTATTGCCTCCAGTGGTGTTTGGTTGGGCTTGTTGCTGTTCTTGAGTACAATCTAATTCACTAAAAATGTGGCATCTCTCTCCTTTATCACTTAGTCCTTTTTCCACTCTAGTCACCTCTCACTTAGTTTAGCCTGTAATATGATAAGTAAGGTATAGCTGACGTTGACAAGTAGAAGATTGTAGAAAGCTTCAACAGAATAAACAGTTTTAAAGAAACTACGGACCAAATCTGTCTACCTAAAGAATACTGATATTGCTAATATTCATTCAGTAATGTTAGGCGACGCTGGGTTATAATTTTCATTAGTTTTAAGCTTAATCATGCCGTAAGCACACTCTTGAGGAGTTACTTTAAAGTCGAACTACGAATACCATACAGAGGAAAGAAAAACGTTACTAAAATGAAACCCATTTCCACTGTAATGGAAGAGTGGATTTCCCTAGCGGCAGAGATGCCTTCCACTGATGATGGAACGCCTTTAAACTGCGGAATATGAAAAACTGCTGAGTAGGGAACCGCATGGGGAATAGTAAATGAACCAGAGCTTCCATTGATGAGAAAAGAGCGCACTCATTGAAGTATTGTGAGGAGTATTTCTCCCGAAAGAAAAGATTGATAATTCGTGTGGTCGAGGAAAAGAAAATATCACAGTATGGCGAAGCATGCGATTAACGCATTTGGAACACGTCAGGAACGGAGGATCTTACGAGCGGAAGATATTCCCAATATATCTTTTTTTTGTACTAACCCCCCCCCCCCCCCCCTCCCATTTTACTAAAACTGAATTTGGTCAGAAACAACCAATTATTGTAACACCCACTGCTACGGCCAAATCAGATTGGGGTTGATAATACACGGCGCACAAAGCAACCCCTCCTTCAAGACCGAGCGGTCGTGCGGGTCGTTGCATATCCTCGCCCCTGACCAAGACAATGCCTCCTCCGTAGCTTTCCCGATTTTCAAACATTAGATCTTTTTTAGTGATACAGGGTGCCCCAGGACTTATGCACAATCCAACTCCTACGTGTTCTACAACTCATTTCCGACTGCGATGAGTTGCATTCATCTTGAGACTTATGGAAAAACCTCAATTTTAACAGATTACACACGTTTTTCTGCAGTTAAACACCATTTCCTTCACTAAAAATATTTTTAAAAACCAAAACGACTACACCGTTGGAAAGCTGACATTTTGGCGCACGTTTGACCAGGCCTGCACAGTTCTGCATCAAGCATTCATGGGGTTTCTAGGCCAGATGAAAAACAGGCGATTTCAAGATTTTGACAAAACTGCCATTTCGCGCAGCTATTGCACATCTTCAATACAATTTAAAAAAAGTTTTCTGACATCAAATAGATAGAAAATTTAATGCTCTTTCCAACGGTGTCATGAAATTTGAGCTGTCTCCAAAATTGAGGGAGTTATGACAGTTTTAATGACTTAAAATCGAAAACACAAAATAAATCTTAAATCGTGAATAGCTTGGAAACGAGGATTCTGCCAAAAAATTGCTACGAGTCATTTTTGGTCGAAAATGAGTTGTTGAACGCGTAGGAGTCGGATTGTGCAATACTCCTGGGACACTCTTTATAATAGGAACTAGTATTTCTCCTAAAAGGAAATCAGCTTATTTTAGTACAGCAAACGGTGCTTTAAACTGAAACCAAGTGTTGCCAGATGCCTTTGGGTGGAAAGGGAGACTCCTGGACTCAAAAATGAGGACTTCACTTAATCAAAAACGGGACATTTAGGGGGACAACAATTAGACGACAAGTTAAGGAAGTACAATAAATTTTAACTTCCCAAGAACTGGCTGTTGGTAACACTGCAACCGAAGCATTGCAGTTAGAACTGAAATAATAATAATAATTTGCTTTTATTTTTATTGTGGACTAGTGTAATGGCCTGTGAGTGGACGCTGATGTCGTGCAATTATTTCAACTCTTCTCCTGTTTGTTCCAAAGGTCTGTACATGCTGCACCTTCTTGCCCAAGACTTCAACAAGATCCGTATGGGCTGGCCCTTCCCCCAGAGGCCTGGTCGCCTCCTTAGTTCATCCGCCGGTATCTTTAAGAGATCAACGGATGACGTCGAACGTCGAAATGAAGTCGACATGAAAGTGAGTTTGCCGGGAAATACTCTTGCCTACATTGTAGATAATCAATCAATAATTAACACTGTATTGAGGATAGTGTATTTATCTAACGTGGAATTCCAACTGCTGTGAAGTATTTTGTGGCATGGAATAGTGATGGTTGCTAACATTAAATTGCAGAAATGAAAAAAGAAAAAGAAATAGTGATTGAGAAGAACATTACTAAATTTTGTGTTGACCTTTGGTACCTCTACAGGGCAAATATCGATTGTTAAACCAATTTTCAACGAAAGCCGCCCCCAAAATTTCTTAAAATCATCCATAGCTTTTGAGATAGGTCAGTTTTAAGACTGACCAATTTAACTCACTGAAATGATTATAAATTCCTTAATTGAAGGCGTAACTTCAAACTTAATTACACCACTAGGAAGAATGTGGCATATCCTAATGGACAGCTGAAGTTTTTGGAATATGCTAAATGGATAAAAAGTGAACTCGAAGAGGAAAAATTCTTTAAAATATTGATTTTGGTTTATTATTCAATAAACGCTGCAAATTCTTTCACAAGTGGGATTTATTATTCAATCTGGCTTGCGTTCATTCCCGATGATTTGAATCTGTACTAAGCTTCCTAGGATGCCGATAGCGTCGAGTTGAAGTGTTTCACATGTGGTGATAGAGCGATTATTGAATTTCATTATTAGATATATTATTTCCTGAGCACGTAGTGTCAATCTGTTCTCAACCAAAAAAATACCTATTTGGATTGATCAGTTGATCATATTTGTGTGCCTCCTGCAGTTCAATAATCGCTCTATCCTGTGAAACACGCACACTCCAAAGCTTAGTAGAAATTCAAATCATGAACGCAAGTCAATTGAATAATAAACCCCAGTGAAAGAATTTGCATCGTTTTTTTCAAATCGGTTATAGGCACAAGTGATTCAAAAGTGAATTTTATCGTGAGGTCCTAAAATATGCACCGCATTCTCAGCTTTTTGACGGTGTAATCCACAAAATTTGTTTTAAACCAACTTCAAGTTTAAAATAACTAATACTTCAAACTTGAAGTTAGTTTAGAAATGGACATTTGGATGAGGGAAAATGTGGTTTGACATTTAAACTTGAAATCCTCAACTTTTACATATGTCATCATTTACAATGTTTGCAAGACCTCGTTGCCCTAACCATATGCTTCTGTGAAATGTGTGCACATGTTCTCCACTTGAAGGTATTCGCTGAAACGGACTGCAAAGTAGTATGGAGTGACATTTCAACTAAAATTGCACATTCATTTCCACCTCACGTATATTTCATTGCAGAAGCAACAGCTGGTTGAAAGACTGACGAACGACACCCGCGAATTCCCGAACATCTTGAGGAACGACCCGATCGGCTGCGCCAGGAAGTTCGTCTGTCACATCTCCGGGAGAACGAGAGCCAAATTGACCAGAACTCAAGACAACGTTCTCATACTTCTCAGGTAAAAACTTCTTTGAGTCGTATGAGGCATGATCAACCCTTTTTGGCAGTAAAGGCTCCGGGGCTCAAAACTCGCTTTTACAAGGTAGTCTTTTTACAGATTAGTTTGATTACCCGGGTATGGTGCGTGTTGGCTAATCGAAGACTCTACGCTGAAATATGCCACTTTTAGCCATCTTTGAGATGCCGTTTAGCTAGTTTTTTTTAGCGTAGACTACGCTTTAGCCATGGACTAACTAGCCGAAATGTGCCGATTTTTACACCATCTTTTTACATCCATGAGAATTTATGTACATCGGAGTTTCAGTCGTTCGCGAATCGTCCGTTTAGCTAGTTTGTTTTCCATCAATTTAGGCAGTCGAAGGTTTTCTCTCTCAGATTGGTCTAAATTTTCAAAATCTAATCCCTTTTAAACCATTCTAAGACGGAATCCTTGTCTTGCCATGAGTTCTGTTAAAAACATTCGACATACTGTGCAGCTGAAAGGAGTTCATGCTGCCTCTTCTTTGGATTCAGCGTCTATCTCATGTATGAAGCTAGGAATCACAGCTCAGTTATGAAGCCAATGGATGGAACACTGTTCGAGGAAAACACTGGGTCTTTCACCCATAAAGTGACCACCATGTCGGATTGTCCAGCCATCCTCAAGAAGTGTGGATTTGAACACCATTGGACTACTAGCTATCTTGGGCTGATGATTTGTCGTCGAAAGCACCGTAATTTGGGGAGCTTGAAGTCGCCTCTGGTGAATGCTCCTCGTAGGTAATAGCCCACAGAAAATGCTGCGTAGTACCATTTTGATTTGACCGGATGATTTGCCCTGGAGGTTACAAGCCTCTGTAAAGGAAAAAGGCTGCCATTTTGAATGATTCATCGTTTCTCCACCTTATGACATATGAAATAGTGTTGGTGTTTAGGATTCATTCATCCTACAGACATAAAATGTATAAAAAAAACAGAATTGTTATGAAAATTTATAATGCATAACAATAACTAACTATAAATAAAATTAATACAATGTCTTACAACTAAAACTAATTCTACATTCTACTTAATAATGACAATAGGCTTAGATAAGCTCAACTGATTAGGAGTGAGGTGAATGTGTGTTTGTGTTCCTGGTTCAGAGGACAACTGAAATCCTTCAGTTCAGGTCAGACTTAATCCTGCTATCATCTGCATCAGCTTATCTGCTCTGCACCTCACCTTATCTTCTCCCTCTTTATCCCTTCAGGGTTTTACACTTGAGCCAGTGACAAGTTGACCTTCCTTCGCATCATCTCTGTCTCCAGTTTTAATTCTCCCATTTTCTTCATCAGTGATTTCCGTGAATCTAGTGGCCACTAGTTTTATCCATCAGTTATTGGATTCTTCTCCAGTGTAATTACCCTGGATAATCATTGGGAGTATTATAATTTATACTTTTCTGGAATCAGGTGAGTGCCAACCATCCTTCTTTTATACCATCTTGTTGGATCCTTATTGATTGGGAAACAGGATTTCGCTGGCGCCTGCCCATCAAACCTACAAAGAGCAACACTACCCTACCTATGAACTTTAAGGGAACCACTGTTTGTGGATACATGTAAATCTTTATCTTGTTTAGACATTTTTATCATTCACTGAGGAGCTCCTTTGTAGGCAGGTATTTATTTTGTTGCTCAATAAACCTGTTTGGTTTTTGGTGATAGAAATCAGGGTAAATATTTATTTTTATTTAGCTTCCCCTTTTCTACACTAAACATTTGGTATTATATATGACAATTAACACTAAATTTCCACCCCAAAAACCTAATTTACTATTTCAACAATTTAAACTTGAAAATAGAAATTAATGGTGAATTGAGTATTTTTATGAATAACAAATCGGATTGGAGTTTATATAGATTTATTGAATCTGATATAGGTCCGATATGAAATCAAGAGAGAATTTGGGTTGTATTAAGGAAACCGCAAATATAGGAAAAAGGAGACTTACCAGTTGTAAGACGGCTAGGAATTAACTGGTCTCACAACGCGCATCTGGGGGGAGCGCCCGCGGAGGCGGAGCCGATGAAGTATCGGTACGCGTTCGCGTAGCAGTTCCAGGAACTGTTACACGTATTATAATTTCCAAATAAAATAACTCAAGCAGAGATTTAAGAACAAAATGATGTCTCCATGGATTTTCCCTTGTAACATAACTTCTGACAGGACTAGGTATAGGTGTATGGCCATGTTTTGTGATGTATAAAGTTATCACACGTAGGGTAATCATATAAAAACAGACTCGAGGACGTATCTTTAATGCATGTCATTTTCCCTCCTAATTAGCATAGTAAAATAAAAATAAATTATACCGTTGGCAAATTGAAATCCTGGGCTACTTTTCCTCGTGAGTGCTCGACGCTAATGTTATTTACTACAGGTAAAAAATTTGTCTGAAAGGCAGTAATTTTCTAACAAAATTAAAAGCTTTGACTTTAGCTTGTTCTTTTACCTGTGGAAATTGCACTACGGAATTTGATTTTCCGGTAAAAGGGTAGGCAATTGAATGCTCTCTCCAACGGTTTTCTCAAATTTGAGTTTACTGCTTTTGACGTAAGGTCAAAAGCACGAAATAAATCTTTCAGTGGAAAAACAGCAGATTTTTAGTGGAGTGAAAAATATTGTTACGGAGCAATAGTTGTTGCGAATTAGTTAAAAAATCGATGCATGAAGTTTGGTTCGCCTCAACGTTGAGAAGCCTGTTGAGTTAGCCGTGAAACCCGCAATGCACCACATTTGAAGGCGTTGATGTCAGTGAGAACATGTTCTTTCACACTCTTCTACCATTATTCACGATTAAGAGATTTTGAAGATTAGCAAATTCATGCTACTTACAAGAGGAAGTTCTCTGTCATACCGAAGTAGCAGACGAAAAACTGTTGGATGAACCTACCTAGTTTAAAATGTCCTACCTGTATTGTGATTGGGTATCGTAGGTCCTTCCCAATTCTTGAATTCTTCTTCTTCTTCTAGAATTCATGAAATTCTTGAATTATTGAATTCGTCTGGATCATCTTCTGACCGTGCCGTATCATTAAGGGGGTTGGTTACCCACAGACACTCCGCGCTTCTCAGAACGATGTGGTTTTACTTAACCCACAATGACGTCGGTCAATATAGTTTTAAAACAACTGTATTATGTACCATTAGAACCGCTAGGAACTCTAGTTTACTACGTGATAAAAAAACGCTGCAAATTCTTTCACTGGGGTTTATTATTCAATTGGCTTGCGTTCATGATTTGAATTTATACTAAGCTTTGGAGTGTGCGTGTTTCACAGGTGATAGGGCGATTATTGAATTTCAGGAGGCACACAAATATGATCAACTGATCAATCCAAATAGGCATTTTGGTTGAGAACAGATTTACGTGCTCTATGCATATCTCCTGAAATACAATAATCACTCTATCACCTGTAAAACAGTGACACTCCAAAGCTTAGTAAGATTCAAATCATGAACGCAAGCCAATTGAATAATAAATCCCAGTGATAGAATTCGCAGCGTTTTTTTTTAATGGTTATCAGAATACTTCAACCCATGTATCGGCTACAAAGCCTTTTAGGATTTCACTCCAGTATCCACGTTCACTACATCACTAGGTTACCGCAATCAAAACAAAACAATAATAAACCAAAATAACGCAAATGTTGGCACCGTAAATCGGGCCATACATCGGGAATGGTTTGAGCTAAGGACCTGGGGAAGGGCTCATTCGATTCCTCATGAAAAGTTCTTCAAAAAAAGTCCAATTTTAGGCAGCTTCGACTTTTTTTGATGTTTTTAGGGATTGTACAAAACTTTGACAACCCTTAAAGGTCACTTTAAATTAAGTGAGAGTGCTGGCTAAAGAATTGGGGCGTTGTCGGACCAATATTGATTTTTCCTGAAAATTTTTTATTGCAGATTTGGATTCTACACTCTTTGAAACGTAAAACCATGAAGTTTTCAGGGGGGGGGGGGGGGGTTAAAAATTGTGATTACAATGGCTTATTATTGAATAATAAACCAAAACAATCGGCCAAATCAATTTGTCTATCGAAAGAGAAACTTATTACCAACATAACAAAACAAACAAATTCTCGGTTTCTGTAAACCAAGCCCGATGCAGCTCATCCTTGCCCTTGCCTCATGAATTTCAAACAATTCATCAATATTAGGTTAGTTGTTACAGATTACGTTACTATGAATTATGGACAGCCTCGATGGGCTGATCTAATTGGCATTGCGTCCATGTAATTTACGCACCAAAGGCTAAGATTAATTCTCTGTTGAGTTCATTCAACCAAATTCCACAAATAACTTTAAAATAATCGCTGTGTGCATTAAAATGAAGGGATCGTCCTGATGAAGTAGTGACTGCTTGGTAAATTTCCTGCCTGACGATTCGGTCATCCCTTATACTCCTTGATCCATCCATGGATTCTTCTGCAGATCTCCCATTTCCGCTGGATATTGCACTTCCCCACCTGCCAAATCACCACACCAGCACCCACCGGAATCAACTATTGAGCCGGACCAAACTCCAAACCCTAGTCCACATTGCTGGGGCGAACCCCAAATTTAGATTCCGTCTGATAGAACCAGAGGAAATGGGTCAAACATGGTTGAAAAAGTAAATTTTCAGTAGAAGCGTTTGAAGTTTTTCACTCGTGCGCCCGACGCTACGTGAAAACATTTCTGCCCGGTTTGGCCCTGATTCTTTCAATTTTTTTTTTTATAATATAAATCTCCCCTTAAAGGCGGAGGGGGCACACCATTTAAATTTAAAAACAAAAAACTAAATAAAATAAAAGTGGGGAGGTTTACCCGACGTTGGCCCTTGGGATATGATAAATTGAGGATGATGGAGGAGGAAGGGAGGGATGAAAGGAAGTGCCCCTATAAAATGACCACCAGTTTAGGTAAGAGCTCGGATGACGAGGGTGGTGATACCACGAAGTACTCCTGATGAGATGCCCAGCTCAAGTAACTCCGTGCACTTTTCTCGCACCACACCCCGCACCATGACACAGTTGCAGCCATAACCTTCATGTTGTTAGACGCCACACCTTTTAGCTCAGATATCTCTCGCCGAAAGGTCATTTCTATCGTATTTGCTCTTCTTAGCCCTCCAGGTCTGCTCCATGTCCATGCTGCCACTGACAACCTGGACATCCAGGATTATGGCAGACCCATCCGGCTTAATGGCAACGATATCTGGCTTCTTGCCCCGGATGACCATGCACCTGCTTGGCAACCGCATCATGACGGAGTATGCGGCCACCATGAGTTTGTGGACACTGCTGCAACTCATGATAAAGATTTTCATTTTTACCCCGACAGGCACGGCAAAGGGTATCTACCGTCTCACGACTACCTCTCGAACACCTCACCGCAATGTAGCCACCCGGACGGCATGAAAATGTCGGTAGTCGCGGGCCCCAATCCCCCTGAAGCCCGTTCCACCCATTGGGAGGAAACGGGAGATTCAGGGCACTGCCGGAGTTCTTTGCCATCTACTGAATCATGCAGAGTAGCAGCAAACTCAGCAGATGAGCTGGGTTTTGGAGCAGTTTGATTTGCTCGATCGCACCATAACAACTGCTGCCTGACGAGATCAAGGTCAACCTCTAAGGACTAGCAGGCGCTTGCGGCGTAAAGAAGGGATACTCCCGATCCATGAGTTACTCACTCGTTTACACACTTTTCCCTTCCTCCATATTATCTACCGAATAATTGTCTGTGTTTCTGTGGGATTCAAAGAATAAGAAGAAGAATAGAGGAAGGCAGCGAGCCAAGCTACGATCCTGGCGGATACTAGATCGCTACGGCTTCAAAAATTTATATTGACCAAAGTAATCGTCGTACAGACATACGGGGGGGGGGGGGGTTAAAATGTTCGTTAACAATCCTACTATAATAAAACAATATTTGAAAAATCTGATTTTGTTTGTTTTTTGGGCACTTAACCCGTTTAAACTGTAGGCAACTATACCGTTGCCATTGTTGCAAGTGCCATAACTTCTGCTTCTAAAGCAAACAAATTATCACATTACCTGGCATGCCTTCTTTCTTGCAATTATTATTATTATTATTATTTTATTATACGGCTCTACGGTCCTTGGAGAACCAGGGCCTTCTCACACCAATGGCTCTGAGATCCTCCTCTACGTCATCGACCCAGCGTAGTTGAGGTCTTCCTTTTAATCTTCTTTCCCCAGGCGAGCCATTTAAGAGGGTTTTAGGATGTCTCCTCACTGGTATCCGCTCTACATGGCCAAGCCATCGACCGCGCTTGATGACTGCGACAATATCGGGCTGATCATACAGGGCTGTCAGCTCAGCATTATGCCTAATTCGCCATTCGCCTAATTCACATATTGGGCCATATATTTTACGAAGGACTTTTCTTTCCCAACAATTCAAGAGGCGTTCATTGGATTTAGTGAGGACCCATGACTCACTTGCGTATGTCACCACTGGTCTAACAATGGTTTTGTAGACAGTCAGCTTTGCTTTTCGAGATAGCCGGCGGAAATTGTGAGCCTTCTGGACAGACCAAAAGCAGCTGCTTCCCGCGGCTAATCTCGCTTTGATTTCAGTGGTGACGTCATTATCCTTGGGGGAGGATTTAAAATATTTAAAAATATTTAAAAATATTTAAAAAATCTGATTTTGTTTGTTGGGTACCCAACCCGTTTAAACTGCATTCAGCTCAATGGAAGGGGCAGCTATACCGTTGTCATTGTTGCAAGTGCCATAACTTCGGCTTCTAAAGCAAACAAATTATCACATTTTCTGGCATGCCTTCTCTCTTGCAAGCCCGCTATAAATGAAGACTGTAGAGATCGAGTTTTAAATTAATCGATTTGACAACGACTCGGGTAAATATCATTATCTTCCACAACAAACAGCTTCGTTTACCACCGCGTCATCATTATTCGTCCACCGTCAATGGAGATAAACTGAAACGAGGCTCTTGAATGAATCTGAACCATTCATTTAAATCTTCCGTTTACTCGCTGAACTCCAACTCATCGGCGTTCAACTTCCACAACCAACTCAACCGCTCCTGATCACCGTTGCGGTTGAGAAAGTTTCACTTGCCTGCTCAACTTTGACGAATGAAGCCGCATAATTAAATACTTGCTTTCCGATCCAATAAAGCAAAGTTTGGTCTTTCGAGTCAATCATGTTGGTTCAAGAGGTTAATTTCTTACCGAAGACATCGCGAAAGGACGGATGAAATGTTTGTTAAAAAGCTCGAAGGTAAATTGAAACGGTTCTTAACTTTATTAAACCTTATGTTATAAACTATGTGATTGAGTCCACCAATCGTTTTGAGCACTCAAAGTTTGTTTGTGTGTGATTTCGAATGTGAGGGGTAGAATTATGTCATTGAACTAGGTTTATGGATTTTCGCACTTGTGATAATCTAATTGTCGTGATTATTGATTCCGAATTTACTTAACGAAGCGGAAGCTTTGTTATCACTTTCGGTAGATGAAAAAATGTTTTCTCCCAAATTGACATTATCAGGCCTGGGTTACATGGTGCGGAGCAATTTTCACTTTGGCTCGGCAGCATGCATGCACATTCCACGCAGACTTAGAGAGAGTGGATGAGTGAGCAGGGCAGTTGGAAATGCTGGTCGAGGAGGTGGGTTGGGGTTGGATGGGTCTGGTGCCCATGAGTCAAGAAACCACCTGTACCCTCTGCTGAACCCTGACACTAGACCCGCGGATTTGTTGGCAGATGAGAAGCATCCACTATGGGTCCTGCGCTGGATTCTGAAGCTGAGAAGTGCGCTGATCACATTGAACGACGGGATCTATTTCAGATCACACAGCCCAAGGAGATAATGGTCAATGTGTAACGTGGGTGCGGAGGAGAACATCCTTAATTTTTTTTGGACTTGTTCTGTGCTCGGTGAGTTCAGTCGGCAGTACCTGGGGAGAAGCATCTTGACACTAGAAGGAAAGGCTGCGATGCTGGATGGTGAGGAGCATTGGTTAGGGGTGGCGCATCATCCCTGGAAATACCGGGCCTTCTTGGTTGCTGAGTTTAACTGGTAGTGGTCTCGATTCTGCTCAACTGTCATAATTCATGTCAAATAGTTATGGAAGTTTAAGCCACTTAAATCATTATTATAATTAAAATCAATTATTGGACGTTTTGACTGCTTGGGTACTCCCAGACGGACATCTAGTCCACAGCCGTGATATTGTCATGTTTTTTCCCCTTCATTGTTCTACTTAAATTAATTATTGAATAAGCATGTTTTCTTTTTGTTCTTCTTAGATAACTTCAGTAGAAACTTCAGTTGTGATCAAATATCTGGCATGGTATGGAGCTTTGTTCTGCCATGGTATCGCAAAATATAAAATCAGTCGTTTCTCGTGTCAGCAACGGCTCCATCGATCAGAAACATGTGATAGATACGGTTAGGTTTTCAAGCATCGTGGGTCATCCTTTGAGCGTGGCGGAGCATTATTACAGCATTCAGCTCATTGGAAGGGGCAACTATACCATTCCATCACCTTCAAAAACATCATTAGCCCCAACGGAGATTAAACAGGAAAACTCACAATAAAACTTCTTGAATAATAAAATAAATTGAATGATCATCAATAAATGAAAACAGCAAATATTTTCCATCGTTTTTATTACAATACCGCATTGTTACAATAATATTTCCTTCAAAGAAATCTAAAATGTTCTCCTCTGTTCCTGCGCTGAGAAGGAAATACAAATTTCTCGAAGCGCACCCTACACAATTAACGACCTTTACAACTAATATGAGCAAATAACGTTTGATTCGATCAAGAAATCCATTTCATGAAAACATAATCTAAACGTAACTATTAATAATTTGATTGTAATTTCAAAAAACTTATATTTTTCGTCAATATTCTCGCTGAAATTCGAGATGCACAGTTGTAGATAATTGGGTATTATACCAATAAACACAGGAATATATGTTATTTCCTAATCTACTTATGTTTGTAGCACCACATCTCACTACGTTTGAACAATTTCGAGGTGAACTCAAGAGTCCGTTATCTAAATGAAATTTATCCTTATTTGTTGAGCCTCAAGTTTTCGGTTACAGTTAACTCATGAACTGCGTTAAAAAACCACAAACGATCACTGTAACGGTTAACTAGGAGTTATCTTAGAAAACCTTGATTTTTCATCCATCGATCGTTCTTAAATAGGCCGACTTGAAGAATTACAAGTTTCAGTTACAGTTAACCTTGAAATTTTAATACCCATTTCAATATTTCTCCAATACAGTTACTATCGCACATCCTTGAACCTTGAATATATTAAACTGGCTCAATAACACCATAAAATAACCAATTTTAATACCGATCTAAAACTGAGCAAATTTCTGCTGCATCGGCAGTTGAATATCTTCAATTTAAAATTCGAACCACCAAAAATGCCCTTAAATTTACAAAAGTAAATATCACTAATGAATAAATAAAATCTACATTGACTACATTACCTCGCATAACAGGACTACAATTCCATCGTAAACCCTTCATGTACTATCCATGTACGATCATTTACCTCTACATATAAATATAATGATTTCTATTTACATTTGGGAAAGGCACGTTTCATTTTCGTGTCCTAAATCTAAAGTTCTATTTAAAAGATTGAGGTACGCATGTTACAAAAAAAAAGAGCTTTATAGATATAGTATAGAATATTCTATAAATTCATAGCATTTAATTCATAATATCACGAATTATTAAAGTGGAATTACTTTATCTGGCAAGATGATGTTTTTTTCAATATCAATAATTTTCATAGTGTCAACTTAAACATGAAAAAAACCCTCTTTTTTAAATATCACCACATTAACTATAATTTAATTAGTTTTTTTTTTTTGCATTTTCATTAATTTATCTTTTTTAACCAATACCACCTGAACATAATACCTATCTACTCGTTTATGTACACATACATACACTGTCTCGAGACATCCGAAATTTTCAATCGGCCAGAACTTGAGTTTGAATACACTCCAAGTAAGCGGTGGTATATCGATAAATTAGTAGTCAATAAGTGTGATATGAATTGGATTTTTATGCCATCATTATTGTATAAAAGTCGATTTTTAAATCGATACAAGTATTTAAATTGCTACACATCACAGGCGTACATATCATAAGGATATTTAAAATTTCTCAATCCAAATTTTCAATGCTTACTACCCACTATTATAAGGCTCGTTTTTAAATTAAGTAGAGTATGAATGATCATTTAATGTGGCTATTTTAAGGCTAATCAGGTTTTTAATTGTTGATTTAATTAATTTTGATTGTTTCGTCTCTATTGATTAATGACTTTAGTTGTCATAATTTTGATTATAATACTAAAATCTAGATTTTCACCATATTTTTGTACAGTAGTGATGTTTCGTTATTAGTGCGATCTTATAAATGATAAAGCTTTACGTCACAATTCTCACTCTCTCAATGTTTCAACTTCTACCAATTTAGTGATGACGAACAGTGGTGCATGAGACAGTTGGAGAGTATTGAAATTTCAACAAAATACCCAGAAAATCAATTTAAAAAAAAAAAAAAAAAAGAATGAATGAGTGATATTCACACAACGCCTAAGTATTCACATGTTTCCCTGGCAAATCCCAAACCCAATTAGTGAAATGTTTTATAAATGTATCTAATCGCGAAAAGATATCCCTAGACTTGGGAATCTTAGAAGTGTGCGCAAATCACTCATATCTGAACGATTTTATCGATAATTCCTAACGTCCTTTGAGGAAATCGTGTAGTAGAATCAAAAACTATATCAAATCCTACTGTTCGATTGTAAATTTACGTCAACACACTGGTGTCATGATTAAAACCGACGAAACGTTATAAATATCGTCGATTCAACTAGAAAGTACACAGCTAAGCTAGTCAACGGTTTGCATCCAGTTTCATCTGTCGTCGTTCACGGGGTTTTGCCGTTTTTCTTTTCAATCGAGTCGATTTTAGCGTAGAAAATGTCCCTCCACGCCTCACCAGCTGGGGTTGGCAGCCACCTGTACAATTAATGATAATGTCAGTAATGAGTTTTCAATGTATATCCATGACAAATTAATATGAAATGTTGTTAATTGATCTTGTACCTCGTTATGATCAGTGCTTTATGATAAAACTATCTTAAACAGTAGTGTAGTTCCAGAATATTAATTGTCTGTGTATTTATAAGATGGGATTCAGTTCGAACAACTTTTGTTGCAGTTTTCCAAAATAATCATCAACTTTGTATATTTTATTCAAGTTCTTTAAGCTTCTAGTAGCATCCTAAATCAGAATCTGTTTAAGAATTACGTAATCCTCTGGTCATAGTACAATATTTCGTATGATTTTTGGAGTGCATGTTTTGCTAAAAATAATACTACTACACAAATCTTACGAAACCCAAACGAATTCTCAATACATGTCGTATTAATCAAAATAGGTAGTCAAACATGTAGAACATAGAATAAACATAGAAAAATGCAAAACGTAAACACAAAAATATATATTTTGCTGATGTGAGACAGCGGCAATCAAATTCTTACAGACTCAAGTTGCCGAGAGTAAAAAATACATTTGCTCAAATGGCGACAAAATACAGAGGCATGCAAATAGTCAATAAAGATTTTGAAAATCTTCATTTTGATTGAAGATAAACAGTTCAGAATCTATCCAAAAAAGAAACTTATAAACTAATAAGAGATAACCCATATGAGTACTTTATGAACTAAAATTAATGAATAAATAAAATTAGCAGGTATTAGTAGATATAAATGGCGTGCATACTAAGTACATCATTTTATGGAAGTGAAATCTAAATTTTAACAATTAATGTGGGGTAAATGTAGTGTTTTAGGTACGTACTTTATAAAAATTAGATGTAAGAACCAACTCCTGGCTGGGTTACAGTGTTACACTATCCAGCTCGGTCATCAGTTATTATTCAAATGAAGAATGTAACATGTAAAATGATGTAAATGAACTATCTATCTATCTAACTGTACACAGAAAACAGCACCGCTGGCGAACCAACCATTTTCGTTTGATGACTTCCAATGATGATCATGTATGTACGTATGATGATCGAGGAAAGAAGTTGAAATCAAAGTTACTGAACCAAATTTTCCCGAAATCCCGGAGAAATTGATCCGGGAAGAATGGGCCACTAAACTCGGAGCTATGTTCAATTAACTCGATGGAATAATATTTAACGGTTGGAACATTGCACTTCGAGATGTTAACAATTTGAAAGTTCTTTTCTGAATGAAACCACTTGGGATGCTCTGCAATCATGAATTTTATAATTCATTTCAAAGAATCGGAAAGGTTTTCTATAACATGAGCGCTATACGAAGGGGCCCTCTCAGCAGTTACCGGGCTAACACGCTAATCATAACGCTGTCTCCTAAGCTTCAATGCAGTAAAGTAGCAGGTGGAGGATATCAAGCGCAAGGTTTTTTTCTACCTGTACAGACCAATGTTCCACGTCTTATAGATGCAAAAAGAAGAGTAGTTTTTCATGTGCTATGCTGATTTTTTCGGCTGAACATGATAGATAGATGGGATGGGTTATAAATATTGAACCTTTGTGTAATCATTTGCTTATCAAACGTGAAAATAACTATAGCCGAATTTTGGATGTAACCTTAAGCCCGGTGTTGACCTTAATAATCCCACGATCCCCAGCGTATTGCCGCCCCATCGTCCGTTACCTTCTCTCTTTATAACCAGTGCGTCTGAGGAGTGGGGATTTAGCTATTACGGGTTCCAGTACCAGGGCGCCAGGAGCAACCAGGAGCTAAGACCGCGAAAAACGGTCTTGAATCCTGGTCGCTCCTGGCACCCTGGTACGTTTGACAATCCCGCGTCACCCACCCAGACATTTTTCAGCTAGTTAGCACAAGGCTAACATGTCCCATGCTAAAATGTAACGGGACAGCTTTGATCAGGAACATTCTAACGGTTAGAACCTAACCAGCCATTATAACGGTTGATACACTGATCAAATATATTTTTACAGAACATTTCACTGGCTGGACACCAGCGGAGAATGGGCTAGAGCAGAGCAGCTGGGTAAACGAAAAGCCAAAGAAGGCGCCTGCGAGAGGGAATACACCAAATGCTCATACACGGGAGCACAGTTAGAAAAATTCATGAACTTGTTCTAAAAAAATTCGAACGATTTGTATATTATTTGTGGCATTTACCATAATTTTGTTACCATATGGAATTGTATCAAGTTTAGTTTGTAAGTGGTTGACTATTGGTTAAGAATAGTAAATTAATGTGGTGAACTAGCTGATTCACCTGTACCAGTCATTATAAAATATTTTTGATGTACGTGTATCCTTAATGTTTGCCAATATTGATTCTAGTTCGTCTAGTGGTCATATATAGTTTTTTTCATTAAAATCGTTCAGAAATTTTCTATTGTAAAATATACGAATGCATATACAATCTTTCTAATTGTGAAATTTCTATTAATTCAAGTTTTTTCAATAGATGTGGCAAGGACGTGCCTCCGAAAGTGTCAGCATAAACCGTATAGAAGTCGTACCATAAAAGATGTATGTATTTTACTGTACCTTTGCATATGTTAGTATTTATTAATTGGAACAATAAACACACCGATTCATGCAGTGCATTGCAAGTTATAATAGTGTAAATAGGCACGTAGTACTTTTATAGATTGTTGGACCATAGAACCACGAACCCAAGGGGAATTTTCTGGATATTTATAGCATATATTAAAGAACATGTAAATGTATGTAAATAAAATAGTTTCTACTCAGTTGGTTTTCGTAGTTTTATTGCATATATTCCTTTCAGACCGTGTTGATATCACTAACGAAGTGGTTTCGGAGTGTAATTTAGAAAGACGTTGGACTACAGAGTAACGGTGCAAACTTTGTTTTTAAAAGCGAAAATTGAACTTCTTTCACTTCAAAGCTTTTGACGTTTTAAAAATAGGCTTATATCAGGGGAGGCTTTGAGGAGAGCCACGCCTCACCTGACTAAGTAAGAAGAGAAAAGAAAGGGGGAATTATGTGAATCAATACTTTCATTAAAATTATGGTTTTCAAACAATTTGTGTTATTCACAAGTGTTGAAGTACATTCGTTACAGAAATGGTCATCATAAAAACAGGTGTACTTGATAGTACACAATCCTTGGAACCATTGCTGGTAGCGGATAGCTAGCCGGGAAAGGGTCCCCCCAGTATAAGTGACTTACACGAGTTTGCCCTTGGGTTGAAGTGGGATCGTGATATTCTGTTGCTATAGCATCATGACAACATTTCATTTGAATACCATATTGGGAGGACCATCATGGCTTCGGCTGCCCAGAGAAGGGCCCCGAACATTTCCGAATGGCTGTTATCAATTGAGGAGCTTACTTACAAACAGGCACATATCCATTCCGACAAAATGTTCAGGAAGTGAAAAAAACGATTTGCAGATTAGTGGAGATGTTTTTCTGCAGTTTCTCATCGGAGTAATGTGTGAGGAGGTAGATAAAGATGCCTCAGAATATGAATCAATTTTCTCCAAAACACGAGGCTGTATATCCATTTTCACTTTGGAAATGTGCCCTTTTGATCAAAACTCATGAATTTGTGCCTTTTTGAAAAAGAAAGAATTCATTCTCCATTCTGTAGGTTTCATTGAAAACTTTACCTGACTGCATATTTCCATTTGTCATGCCTGCCATCTATCGAGTCTCGTGTAAATATTCAACGTCAAGACGAAGGCGCAATGCTTCTTTTTGGATATGTGCCTTTTTGAAAACCCACGACTTATCGCCTGACGAAATTCGGAGGATATGTGCCATTTCGATTGCAAGGCACTGAAGAAAATGTAGGGGACGGATTTGTTACCTTTTGATGCAAACACATAACTTTAGCCCCGGAATTGACGTGGATGTGTTCTGTTTTGTTCGGAAATGATAGGGGGATCTGATTCAACTCATATTCAGAGATAGAAAATTGGGAAAAAAACGTTTTCTCCCAGATTTGGATATGTGCCTTTTTGAAAGTAAGCTCCTCAATTGTGGTCACCTGCTCGCTGCTTGGTCTTTTCGTAGCTGTACATTCAGTTTTCCGGTAACTGTTTTCCCGTCAATGGATGGACGGGTTAAATGTAGATATTGTCCTAAATTTTTAGAGTAATATGCTTTCGTTTATTGGTCAGTGGCTGACTTGAAAGATAATTCGTATGATTGATGTTGAAACACTACCAAGTCTTAGGTCCTCACTGACAAGTATAATTCTCACAACGCTTCATCTGTGGTTATTTAAAATTTTCTATCATACCCAGCATTTTCCTTCGTTGCATTTGATCAGACTAGGCTGAGGAAGACGTTAGCACCAATTGAACTGCTTTTCTTTTGTAAATTGTTTTGCAGTTGTTATCATTAAAGGTATGCGATTTGGTGGTTCTCCCTAAAACGTAGTTATTTTACATTTTCAAGTATGCAGAATCTTGGGCAAGGGCGATTAGGTTAAAATCACCAAATCCCTTAATTTTCTGGTATAAAAAATATCGAGCTGTTTTATCAATTTTAAATGATTAACAGGAGTACAATCCAGTTCTTAGCGACCAACCCACAGTCCCCCCCCCCCCCCCGCTCAACAATCCTTCAACTAACCTTCGGGTGGGCTCCTTCCGCCCTTTGTTATCCCGACATCACCACTTTTCCGTCCGCCCAAGGGGGTCATTCGTGTACCTGCCACCTTGGTAAGCACTAGCCTCTCTGGTGCTCTGGTTGAATCTACAGATTTTTCCTGGGAGTTGGTTAGGCTTAGTAAGTACCGTTTATGAACACAGAATGCGCTCACGTAAACCCTTGTTAGCCCCCCCCCCCCCCCCCTAGCTGTAGCTTTCACCTCTGTTTACTAGCTCCCCTCCTCTGAGCTAGAATCCCATATTTGTAGGTTGCATAGGCAATTTTTCATCTTCGGTACTTAAATGCGTAAAATTAATCATTTAAATGATCTGGCTGTAGAACCGTAGAGGTCTATTTCACCTAAATCCTACATTTTAGCATCTTTCAGCTTTTTTTGTCCAGGAATTGGCTCTAGTTTATACAATACTCATATTTGTTAGTAATTACGTTTTTAGAGGACGTCTGTGTAATGCATGTATTACTTGCCAATATGTTCGTACTGCAAAAAGTTAGGCACTTTTCGGAAGTCTTGCTCAAAGTCACAATTCCCATTGATAGGTTCTATTTCCTCAGAACCTTTCCATATTTTTACACTATTCGTTCAATATGTTAAACATTTAGTAAACAAAAAACTGTTCAAAAACCAAAAATTGCATCAAATTATGAAAGGAATGCCACACGAAACTGGCGCAGTTCCGTCGTTCAGTTTCTTGAGAAAAACATCCTTAAATCATGGCGCACTATGAGTTGCTCCTCAAAGAGCCAGGAACCGATTTAGATTTAAAAGTGGATAGATAACAGGGCCGTTGGAAAAACGGTCAAAACCTTGAGAAATGTTAGTCGAATATATTTGACGCTGGTCAAGTATACCCGAATAGAGAGGATGGTTCAATGATATAGGCCAATTTAACTTCATTACGGTGGTACCTCCCATTTCCCTCTACCAAACTCTAGTCGGCCCCTGGGCATTCTATTAGAGATCGATAAACGCACTGAAATGTTGATAAGGCGCTAATCGCCGATTACGTTGATTCTCAAATTAGCTATTGAGTGATTTGATGGGGATGATAGGAGCTAATTAACGATGACTGCTACAGGTTTTGTCCAGGTTTAGGGTTTTCAAACACTCATGGATGTTAAAGGCATCGGTCCCATATCTGTCTACTCTATAGGATTGTTCTCTTAAATGGGAATTTTACTTTGATTCTTATAATAATTGTACGGATTAAATTAAAATTCCCAATCAAGAAAATGACCCTATTATTATATTTATTAGTATTATCAACTATTGTACCTGAGGAGTTGAAGTAAAAAGTACAAGTGCGTCGGAACGGTGACAGTGACTTTCTCTTTCTTGATCCCGTCGACTAAACAGTCCGCGCTTTGGGTCGCTGTGACGTCAGGTAATCTGGAACTGAAATAAAAGCGTATCTTGAGACCAAATCTGCTCTTATCAGTTGTACTGATTCGTTGATAGTGTGGATTATGATAAATGAATAAACTAGTCATATTTTATTTTAGTTTAAGCAAAGCATTACAAAGCCATCAACCTCCAACTAATTCATGCCTTCAACTGAATCAATTAGGCCTACACAACTACGCAAACACAGCTAAGTACCTTGGCATGACCTTGGATGCCAAACGCCGCTGGAAAGAACACATCAAGAAAAAACAGAAAGAAATAGACCTAAAATTCAGGAAGATGTATTGGCTCATCGGGAGAAAATCGCAGTTGCCTATACACAACAAAGTGCTTCTCTACGAGCAAGTGATAAAGCCCATTTGGGCCTATGGCTGCCCTTTATGGGGCTGCACTAAGAAAACTAACCTCAAAATCATACAAACAACGCAAAACAAAATACTCAGGAGCATTGCCAATGCCCCCTGGTATGTTCGAACGAACGACCTACATCGAGACCTCAAAGTCAAGATGGTAGGCGATGTTGTTAAAAGTCGAGCAACGGACCATGAAAACCGTCTCCACAAACACGTAAACGTCGAAGTATTGAGCCTCCTGGACAACAACGGTGATATACGTTGACTGAAAAGGACCGAACCCATGGACCTAGTTACAGCTCAGTGAAGTGATGTGATGAGTGGTTGTAGGTAGTGATCTATTTGCCACAAGACGCTGATATAAGTGATCAAATGAAGTTACTAGATGTGTATACAGTTGTAACAATAAAAATTATATTAAAAAAAAATTAGGTCTAAAACCATCAAGTCCAATTTTAAATCAGAATAAAAACAGAAGACGATATGATCGAGTGGTACAACCAGGCTTGGTGGAAAAAAGCAAGCACGGTGAGAGTGGACACTGCAAGTTCTTTGAGCCTTGTAACGAAATCCACAAATCTACCTTCCTCATTTCCAGTGCGTTGTTCAAAAACTGATTGAGAGACAAATAACGTTCTTTGAAGTTTATCAATTGATTTGAACGCCGTCAGAAGATCACTCACAATACATCCATAACTTTGATTGGCAAAACAAAATTGTTCCTCACAGCGACTAGATCCGCATAAGCCAACATCACGCCCTGCCTTGCATTCGCGAATCTCGTTGTATCCATTCCCAACCCTTTGACTCGACACTAAAGCGAGAATTGGTTTTCATAATCCGCCAGAGTTCCGATTCATCAAACGGAGGCGAGGAAAACCGTCCCTTTAGCCTTGATGTTGATTGATGAATCACAGTTCGATTTCCTGTTCCTTTCCACCATTTTTCGTCGCTACTGTACTGTTTCAGACAAACAACCTAACTCCAAACGAAAAGTGAGTATTTATTCCAGAAACATAAATCATTGATACTTAAACATATACTAAACGGTTTCTAGGCCTTCTGATGACAATAGTCAAATCGATTTCTTATCAAGTACTAATCCTTCCTTAGGCGGAAATAGGAACTTGACATCATGAGAAGGAGTTTTCCGATTAATGCGGGAAAACTACCCCTAACTGGTCAGTTTTTAACAAACTTCTGTAGGGGGAACTTTTTTACTCCTTGATTTGTGATTTGGACGACCGTGAGGCCGATACGTAATCATGAAAATGAACATGATTACAATCATAATTATCAATTAAATATGATATTATTGATACTCACAATTTTGTTCCGACTTTCCAGGAATCATGAGTTGTTTTCTTAAAATGATTTTTAGTCAAAATTACAATTTTTAATGGTTATTGCCTTTGGTACCGCCCTACTTCCCCATAAAAGTGTTTATACCAAAAACCACTAATTTTTCTAGTGAAAAAATTATAGTTTTTATAGAAATTCACAAGAAAAATCATAAGGTATAAGAAGATTTGAGTTATTTATAATTAATACTTACATAAGAAATGAATGAAATCTTGATACTGTGCTGGTATTTTGACCGTCTCCTGGGTTGGCTCATTTACAAGTATTTCCATCATATTTATTGATTTATATGCATATATATTTCTATGTAAATTCCTCCACCTTTGAATTCAAATTTCTTATTTCTTTTTTGATATAGCACACTTATTATTTACACGTTTGCGAGACATTACTTGATATTATTACAATTATTGGAAAGTTAATATTTTGTAAAAAGTAAAATAGCATTGCAAACTTTGGATCATAATTAACAAAATACTCTTTAATTCACAATTAGGCTCAGTAATTAGGCTTTAATTAATTAATAGGCTTTAATTCCTGGTTCAAGAACCCACGGTACCTCCAAGCGCATCTTTTGAAACCAAATATCCGTTGATTCCCCAGTCGTTAATTTCGCCTAGGCAAACTATATCAGAATCCACTCGGAAAGGATTTCACAACAATTTTTTTGTACAATAATTGTGATCTTTTAGTATAATTTGCATGGGCGGGGAAGAAAAGCAGTACTAGAGGGGGAAAAGGGAATTTTGACTGAAAATCATTGAAAAAACTTTGATTTTAAACTTAAGTTTCAACTTAAACATTTGATTTTCGGCAGGATCACAATACCGATGAAATTATATTCAATTGGGGAATATGATTGTAATCATAGGAATCATGATTGTAATCATATTCATGTTCAAATTCATATTCACGGCCGTATTCATAATCATAATCGCTAAATGCCATTTAATGATTTTCTTCTTATTCATGATTATGAACACGCTAATCCCTGATCGTGAGCTCTCCTATTAACTCGGCTACCTTTGCCGATTCAATCAATCCTCTTAGTGTGTCGAAGTTTTCCCTGAATGCAACACTATAAAAATCTTGGAAGAATTAGAAATTTAGAAATTAGAGTTTTCCGAACTATCTTGGCTCACTTGACGGTCCAGTGTTCCGGGCTAGAGGCGGCGGGCGTGATGAAAAACGGGTGCAACGTGGTGATTTTGATTTCTGGATGAGCTCGCCTGAACTCCTCCCTCAAGCAAAGCATGAGACCTGCAACATCAAACGAATATTCTAAATGAAGTATTTCGGTTTTGTTTTTAATTTAATTAATTCAACTGCCATACACTGCGGCGTAGACTGTGTGGCAGGGCTGGGCATTATCCCTGAGTTCGGAATTCGTGAGGGGTTGACAGTATGAATTACCCACCAGTAGAAATCCGGGAGACTTTAAGCTCAGAAATTTTGAGTTCCAATCATTACGTCAATTCAATTTATTTTCTTGCCTAACCCAAATCGATGACACTAAAAAAACGGTACATATTATATCAAAAAAGTTTATTATTTTTGATCCACTCCCCCAACCACAACCTTTCCTGACTTCCGAATTTCCAAAATGAAAAAAATTGAGATTTCAAAAAATGGACATTCACATCTATATTAAACATTTTCACCTATAAAAATGAGATTTTCCCAGTCAGATGAGCTCGTACTGGTTTATGACCCATCCCAATTCATTTTTCGTTCAAAATTAGTGGGAAAATCACTTTTTTTTTTTCATTTTTGATAATCCTATGCGGGTAATGCGATCTGTTTGGCGACAAGTTAGGAACAATTCGGCCGTCCTTGGTAAAATACATCTCAAATTTGGTAAGCATCTATATGAGTGGATTTATACGTGCCGCGTGTTTGATTTAGGTTTTAAACATCCTAACTTCATCAGAAACGTAATTATCCTATCTGCGGTTTGGCTATTCGGGCCTCCTTTCCAAGGAATTTCACGTAAATTCGTTTTTCTGATAATTTGTAGAGAAGATGTTTTAACTTAGAGCGGCAGAGTTAGACTCCAAGTGAAGCTCATGGGCGGAAGAACGGATTTTTCACATAATCTCCAAGGCCTTTTGAGGCTCATACGGAGGACGAACATCGCTGATTTTGAATCTATGCACCTTGAAATGTAAAGCTACATAGTTAGCAGGGGGTTATAAAAAATGGTATACGATTACCAAGGGTTGAATGCTCTGTGAGAATACTAAACCCGCAAGACTCGCCGGTCGTGCAGAACTGTATCACACGCCTCAAGCCTTCAAAAGTCACGCTAGATGGCGTCAGCATCTTTCTGTTTGATTTCCAGCTCTTCTGACTGACTCAATGAATTCGATGAATTGTGGTGTGAATTCAAAGTAGAGAGTTGAAGACAAGAACCGATTTTTTTGTAATGTTAATAACCTTTGGTCCTCCTGCAGTTTGGAAGAAATTCCTACTGTGTACGGTGGACTCTCGGATATTTCCTTTCAAATCTACTCATAGGTTGCGGAAGCTTTGTTTTCACTTTGTGAAAAGGAAAATGTTTTTCTCCAAAATCAAAATTTCGACTAGCAATTTGTATTTGATAGCATTCTGTGCTGCCCTGTGCATCAAAGTAAAAGGGAAGATATTCGCCACCTCCCCTGTATTTGCCCAGTGCTTGCTGAATTCAGTGAAGTCAGTACTGCCACGGGATGTAGTTGTGGCTTTACTCAATTTGTGGCATTGAGTAAGGTGGGCAGGCGATATCGCTCGATGCTAATACGTGAGTTTGATTCTTAATTTTTGGGAACCCTGTTTCCATTGTAGTTTTATGACGCTTTAAAAAATCATGTCGGTATTGTTCATTTTGTAATGCGGAAGCGATAATTTCTTTTGTTTTATTTTTTCAATCAACTTTACTTCTTCTTCTATTCCAAACACTTTCGTTCCATGTCTGTCTATCTGTCTGTCAATCCTTGCAGATAGCTTCATTACTAAATTTGTCATCCGATCTTGATGAGAATCCATGGAAGTGGATGTTAAGCTGTGTATGGACCCCCCCCCCCCCCTCCCAACAGTTTCAATGCTTCCACATCAATATTTCACTCTGCGGATGCGCAAATTTAAAATCCACCAAGCATCATTTCTAAAGTGGTAGTGATTCGATCGCGCTTACATTTTTCCGGTAGTCCGGGAAAACAATGTTTATAATCTCATATTAATTCCAACGCGACAGTAGCGTCAGGAGTTACAGAACCTCTAAGAGATGACAATTGTTTTCGTCAAAATCAAAATGTCCACACGCATTTTACGTTTAAGACCATTCTAAACAACTTGCGTTTCGTCTCTGTCCGTCCGTGTGTTTGCAAATCGTTGTAACATACTTAACTGCTACAGTTTTTGTCTGATTTCGATGACATTTTCGAGGCATTTGGGATTTAGAATGTAGATGGCTCCCTACGACTTCCATCGTTCACAAAACAATATTCTAAGGTAACGGCACCGGTAGTGGCCACTGCTCCAGTAGTGGCCATTTTAAAGTTTATATTTGAGAAATAAGGATTCCCGGTCTCCTAGTGGCTTCAAACTTGCAGGAGGTACAGCTCATGTCATCTTGTAGTCAGAGGTTGAACTAGGAGTGCGCAGAGCATCATTGGAAATTGTGGTAAACTTATCAATATAACCGTCCCTAGTTTCCTCGTTTGTTGGGCTGTATCCTAGAGCTTCTACTGGATAGAATCAATTTTGTTCATCTATTATTGAATTTAATGATATTAAACACGTAAGGAGGGCAAAATGTCAAGTGGCCACTACTGAGACATGCACGTGGCCACTACTGGTAATTTCGTAATTTGATGTGGCCACTACTAGACCAAAATAAAGGTGTGAGAAAAAATTAATAAAAAATAGAAAAAATTGTTCTTTTGATAGTTTTAGGCAATGGATATGTTAGGGAAGAGTCGGGCTATATTCTAAATGAGTCCTGAAGAAAGTCAGTACTACTGTTGGCCCACAATTGTCAAAACTAAAGAAAAAAATTCTTAACTGTGGCCACTACCGGTACCGTTACCTTACTCTGCGCAAACGTAAAATCATCGAAGTAGGTATGATTTTCTCATTTTCAGGTGGTCTGATCTCGTTCGAATTTTCAGAGTTTTTGAATAAGTAAGATCTGATACATTAGTTGGTACTGCGCATGCGCGAACGTTAAAGCCTTATAACTAGCCTAATTTCTTCAGTTTTGATCCAATTCTGGTGGATTTCTACCTTGTAGGTTTTTTGATATTTCGTACACTGGGATTCGCACAGGTGGGTGATCACGGAGTTAACTGAATCTTAGGGACATCTGGAAGTAAATTACAAGGCATGAAGACACAGTAATCAGCTGTAAAACCCATTTGGCTAATTTCGTTCTCAATCAATTCACCTCACTAAAATATGCATGTGGACCTTTTTATGACGTAACATTGGGATTCGCAACATCAATGATTTACGTACTGGGTGATCACGGAGTTAACTGAATTGAAAATTTCTTTGAACATCTGGAATAAACAATTACAAGACATCTGGAACCATTCTGGTAATTAAAGGCATGAAATTTGATATGCCCTTTAAGGGCTGTCAAAGTTCCTACACAAGTAATCAGCTGAGGAATCGAAGTCAATTACAAGGCATGAAGACACAATGAACAGCACAAGGCATGAAGACAATAATCAGCTGTAAAACCCATTTGGCTAATTTTGTTCTCAATCAATTTACCTCCCTAAAATATACATGTGGACCTTTTCATAACGTCTAAAATGCAATTACGAACTAAGTAGACACGAGTTTAGTAGACATTGTGCCCCTGACTAGGTATGTCTAATATGCAAAAATCAATGATTTACGTACTGGGGTTTCTAGTAGAACTAAAAAACCATTTTGTAATAATTTAAAACTTTTTTTCCCCAATGTTCCCAGTAGTCACTAGTTCAAACTAGATATAACTAGCTTTTAAAATCTCATATTTAATCGGCTTTTCAATACTGAAAATTATTCAAATAATTTTCAATCCATTCAAAATTATTCAGTCACTTCTAGTTCCAGCACAAAGGTGAAGGGCCCATGTTTTTTAATTGTTCGACATGGTATTCCGCCATTCAATAAAAGATTATCGATTGTTTCTTTTGAAAGAAACACTTTGAATGATTTGTTAGCAGGAAGAGTGGATTTCACGAGAAGGCCTCGAGACTGGCGACGTTCCTCGTTCTTGAAGGTTAAGGATGAAAGTTACTCCCGTTTCAAGTGTATGAAGGAACAAGAGCTACTCGGAGGAGCAATTATTTCGAGTGAGCCTTCAACTTTCGAGCGGATCCGAGACGGTGCGTGGGCTCCTAAGCAGAGAACAGCTTCCTGACCACTTAGTTTGGAAGGATTTACGTAAGGGAATGACGAAGGCGAGGGCCGATACGGTTAATTGAATTTTGACGAGTCTGCCGGTGGAGTGATACCTTTGAGATTTGAAACAGGAAAACCGACCTGCGAGGTTCTCCTTAAAAAATAATAATGTCAAGGCTTTTGACGTTAATACCAGCTACGGGAGCTACGGCGGGTATCCGATTTCATTCGTTTGGTCCCTTTAGCCAAACTCAGAACTCAAACGAACAACAGCACTCCAAAGTTAACGTGAGCACCAGCGGTTCGCAAAATGAAAAGTTCTTAGTATACGAACTCGCTAAAGCCGATTCGGCTGAAACAGGGATTGCTTTGTGTCAGAAGAAAGCATCCAACGTGAACTAATGCGTTTTACGGGAATATGAAAATCCAAACACATCTCTAAAACATCTGTAGAACATTATATAAACTCGAAGCCTAGCGTCTTTACAACTTGTAACTGCATTCTATTTGCTTTAAGAAGAGACCGTTTCATATTTCGGCAAAGAAGTAGCAACAAGGGCCCTTCAGGTGATCATTGTGTCGCCGTACCTTGTGATTGTCTTTTAGATTACCAAAGACATTTGGATTTCATCGTATTGAATATAGCTCGGTGAACATCAATCTTTACTAGTCCTATTATACGAAACAAAATAAATCTTTAGTTATCCTGATCAACTACATCCCTACTTTCCTCAACAACGTGGTAATTCCCTACACGAATGAAGCCAAATACCTGTGCATGACGCTTGATGCTAATCTCAGTTGGAAAGAACACACAAAAAAAAAAAAAAAAAAAAAAAAGAAATCTGAACTAGTGTTAAAACTTAGAAGAATGTACTGGCTAATCGGCCGGAGATCCACCGTGACCATTGGTAACAAGCTGCTATTGTACAATCAAGTACTAAAGCCAGTTCGGGAGTATGGAGCGCAGTTGTGGGGCTGCAGAGCTTCAACCAATAAACTGATAATCCAACGTTTCCAGAAAACCGTTTTACGATACTTCACGGATATACCGTGGTATTTCCGAAACGATGCCCTCCACCGTGAACTTCGAGTTGACACCGTGGACGAAGTTATTAAAAAGTGAGCTACTGCTCATCTTAACAGACTCAAATATCATGTAAGTGAGGAAGCTGTCAAGCTCCTGAATGTACAAGATATAACTCGTCGCCTTAAGCGCGTAAAACACACACATGAACTTGTGTAGGAAGTGATTGTGAAAGTTAAAGAGACATGGAACTAAGTTGTGTACCTTAACCCTGAAATATATATATTAGTAAAATAAGTCAAAATAGTGTTGTTACTCGGTGCAATAAAAGAGTTTAAAAAAAAGTGTTTTACTGATAGAATTGATTCTCTACGGGGTATATGCACATTTTCCTAGCTTTTGACATAAACTTTGAATATGGTGGCTCCAATTCATTTGATAATAAAAGTAAAACACCTATCTGTCATTCACTCATCCAAATATATTTGGGCTCGGAACATTGTTAAAAATGAAATTAGCCACAAGGGTACCTCAGCTGACCACTGAGTGTCCATACCTTGTAATTGGCATCTAGATATGAAAATGAACGTATTCGACTTATTGAGACTTTTTCTTAAATATAGCACCATGAACACCAATCATTACTAATCCCTCTGTAAAAAAAACCGAAGCTGATATTAAAATACCTATAATACGATAATACCTACAACTGAACTTTGATGAGTTAAAATAAAACATCTATTTAACCTTCTCTTGCCAACAACTATAAGTAATTGAAAACTCGATTTCAAAAGGAACTCTTGAAACAAAATTCCATTGGAAATTATATCAGCTAATGCGATCCATTTTTTTTTTTTTTTTTTTTTTTTTTTTTATTCAATAGATACATTTTTGGGCGGTGCCCTATATAGTATGATAGTAACAGATTATAGCACATATTAAATGTGATTCACATGTGAAACAAAATTTTGCAGCTGGTATTCAGCTCAAATAGACGGATTTAATGAGGAGGACCAGTAAATGGGCTCCTAGTTGAATAAATAAAGACAACTTGATACAGAGATATAAAGAATGAAGCGTTTGGAGAGATAAACAAAAACATTAAACATAACAATATGAACAAAGTTCAGTGGAGCTTAATTGAATCCTTCTGGGTTTGTCGGAATGGTGCTTTCTTTTAAGGCGCCGAGTGGGCCGAGGAGCTGGGCGGCGCGCCGCGGCGCAGGGAGATAAAATTTATGAGGGGGTTTGGGTGGGCTGGTGCGTTCTGGTACATTTTATGGTAATTTGCGATCAGCGTATCATGGACAATTGGGATTTCCAAGTCTTTGTGCAATTCCTCGTTCCGAACATACCATGGGGCGTTGCATATAAGACGGAGTATACGGTTCTGTAGAACCTGAATTCGGTCGATTTGGGTTTGCGATGCGGAACACCAGAGTCCCCCACCGTAGAGCCGAATGGGGCGTATGAGCACCTTGTACATTAGGAGTTTGATGTGGATCGGTAGCTTAGGGTGGCAGAGTAGCGGTTTGAGTTGACGAAGGCGAAGTCGGATTTTCCTCTTCAGGGATGTGATGTGGGCTTTCCAGGTGAGACGCTGATCGAGGGTAAGACCTAGGTAAGTAACCTCAGTGTGGAGAGGTAAAGCTGTCCCGCAAAGGGTAATGGTGGGTGGTGGATAGTTTCTGCGGTAGGTGAAAGGGACTATGGTTGACTTGGCAGCGTTTAGATGTATTTTCCATTTCAGAGCCCATGTGGTAATTTCATCGGAAATATTTTGAAGAGTCTGGACAGCGATCCATGATTTACATGATTTTTACAGTGGCCAAGCAATAGGAATGTTGACCATCGATGTTAAACATCGGTGTATGGAAAACATCGGCCTCTAAACATCGATGTTTAAGGAAAAAATCATTTTAAATCGGTAATTGTAGGAATATACGAGATACAATGAAACACCCAAATAATTTCATATTTTGAGAAAAATCTCCGTAAATCGTCTTCTATAGTATGTGATGGACATGGTTAGTTTGCAGTTCCCGACTTTAGAATCCGTTGGGAGATAAATCAGACGTGTTCAAGCGTCTGGGTTATCCTCTGAGCGTGGCGAAGCGTTAATACCGCATCCACCTCAATGGAAGGGGCAACTACACCAATTCAACACCTCACACGACTGGGTAGTAAAAAAACGTTGGTGGGGGGGGGGGGGAGTTGCAGCTTTGTCTCAAAGAGGTAAAAAATAAGGAAAACGGACGATAATTCATATTCAACTCTCATGAGCCCCCAAGGCAAAGTTTTGAGCTTCATCTTTCGAGGTCAAGTTCCGCAACTCCTGTTGGAACTCCACGTATAAAAACCGCTGCCCACGTTCGAAGCTCGAATTTTTTTCCCTCTAAATTCTGGCCCACTTTTCAAAGGCCAGAAAAAAGCCGTTAGGGAGTTCCAACGGCACGGCAATCAGATGATTGTTTACCTTCTCTGCAAATACACTTTCAATTTCTCGAAGACGAAAAAAATCTAATGGGAGAGGACTCGTGATCTGCGGAAGAGGTTTTCAAGTCGACAGGCCTTTAAAAAATTGTTGACTTTACGTTGATATTTGAATGAAAACGTAGTGAAATCGGGAAACAAACATCACCAATTGATTCAGTATGAAAATATACCAAAGTATCAGGATATGACACATATTATAGGCAGATTTGGAAGCAAAAATCCTATTTTGTTATCAATATATGCCTGAATTGTTTCATAAAGGTACTATACAATATGATTCATGGGTATTTCCACGTTAAGGGCTGAAGTAAAAATATAAAGTTCTTCCGAATTGGCTATTTTTGAGTATGTTGTCCAACTTCAGAGGGAGTGAAAATTTTCTACAAGGTTTCAGACTGATTCGTGGTAATCTCGCTGCACGTTATCAGGAAGTTTGCAAACATGGGAGGGAGGTTTACTTTGAAGACTGTTGTGCCCTCATTCCGCCACAAAAAAAAAAATAATAATAATAATAAATAAATAAATAAAATAAAAACGCAAGTATTTCAAAAAGAGCCCTCTCAGGGGCGGCTGTAAGGTGGGCCGTTCGGGGCCATGCTCTAGTGTTAAAATAGAATCAGAGAAGGAGTAGAATCAGAGCGGTACTGACTATGAATCCCCCTTTGCCACTGCTACCTTCTTACCAAACCCAAACCAAATTGGAAAAGTGGAAGGAGTCCTTCCGAATGCAAATTTTAAGAGCTACAACTTTTCTTCCAAGACGATTTTCGATATCTCGAACGCTTTTCGGGATAATTCAGTTTTACATCGATAAAAGGCGAAATAAAGTGAAATAATGGCGGTGCATAGCCCTTAAAATCGTTGCAAACTCGGTTGAAATTTACACACAAAACCCGTAGGTCGCATTGTTCCGCAACGTAATTACAAACGTTTTAAAGGACAAGTCCGTCACTTTATTATGAAAATCAGAAAGCGCACGCTTAATTTGATTGATTGGAACCGTAAATATAGTCAAAAAACCATGTTTAGGTCGTACAAAATCGAAAAAATCATACTGCTTTAGCTTTTGAAACCGTTCATTTTTGGAGGAGCTGACCTGGCAGGCCTTTTATATTCGTTGAAGGAAGCAACTACACCAAGTACGAACAAAATCGGAGGGGGTCGGTACATTTCGAGTCTGTATGGGTAATGACCCTTATGACTTCTCATCTTTTCGATTTACTACGTTGTCACACATCGATTGAAATGTCATCAGAAAACAAAAAATTTAGCGATAAAAAGATTTTTAAAGAAATTGAACTATTGTTGGAACTCCACGTATAAAAACCGCTGCCCACGTTCGAAGCTCGAATTTTTTCCCCTCTAAATTCTGGCACACTTTTCAAAGGCCAGAAAAAAACCGTTAGGGAGTTCCAACGGCACGGCAATCAGATGATTGTTTACCTTCTCTGCAAATACACTTTCAATTTCTCGAAGACGAAAAAAATCTAATGGGAGAGGACTCGTGATCTGCGGAAGAGGTTTTCAAGTCGACAGGCCTTCAAAAAATTGTTGACTTTACGTTGATATTTGAATGAAAACGTAGTGAAATCGGGAAACAGACATCACCAATTGATTCAGTGTGAATATATACCAAAGTATCAGGATATGACACATATTATAGGCAGATTTGGAAGCAAAAATCCTATTCTGTTATCAATAAATGCCTGATTTGTTTCATAAAGGTACTATACAATATGATTCATGGGTATTTCCACGTTAAGGGCTGAAGTAAAAATATAAAGTTCTTCCAAATTGGCTATTTTTGAGTATGTTGTCCAACTTCAGAGGGAGTGAAAATTTTCTACAAGGTTTCAGACTAATTCGTGGTAATCTCGCCGCACAAAATCAGGTTTGCACAATACACTTTGTTGACGGGAAAATAGTAAATCGTAGCGTAATTCGGAGCGGATTTATTTTCGCTCACGATTCTCTCGCGCTTGTTCACTGATCGTTTTGAAGTGGAGGAATCACGGAAATGGTTGAAACTAATAAACCAAAACAAAATGTCTTATTATTGGTATAGCGTGAGCACGTTTTCTTGACGATACCTCATTTTATGTGCCAAAGCAAAGACATGAAAATGTCAAAAATTCAGATAACGATTTGACAAAAACAAAGTTGGTGTCGATTGCGCAAATATGTTCAGTGATGAAAAGCTCAATTTTGTCATTTTTGAAAACGACGAAATTGTGAAAAATGACGTTTGTTGGGATTGACCAGAAATGAGAAAAAAACAATGCAAATTCTTTCACTGGGGTTTATTATTCAATTGGCTTGCGTAAATTATTTGAATTTCTACTAAGCTTTGGAGTGTGCGTGTTTCACAGGGTAGAGCGATTATTGAATTTCAGGAGATATGCATGAAGCACGTAAATCTGTTCTCAAACAAAATACCTATTTGGATTGATCAGTTGATCATATTCGTGTGCCTCCTGAAATTCAATAATTTCTCTACCCTGTGAAACACGCACACTCCAAAGCTTAGTAGAAATTCAAATAATGAACGCAAGCCAATTGAATAATAAACCCCAGTGAAAGAATTCGCAGCGTTTTTTTTTTATTGAACTTCAATAACCCCCCCCCTACAATAAAAACATCTATAATTTATCAAGTCCTTTAGCACTCGTATTGCGTTAAAACTTCCCCAAATCCAAATTCAAACGATGTAGCCAAAGGTAGAAAGATGTAGAGGGGGCACACAAATATCATCAACTGATCAATCCAAATAAGTAGGTGTTTTGGTTGAGAACCGATTTACGTGGTCTATGCATATCTCCTGAAATTCAATAATCGCTCTATCACCTGTGAAACACGCACACTCCGAAGCTTAATACATATTCAAATCATGAACGGAAGCCAATTGAATAATAAACCCCAGAGAAAGAATACTTATTTACCCCACTAATAATATTGAATAATATTTACCTATATATCATCAGCGTTTCATGCATATCAGAATGCTTCAACCCGTGTATCGGCTATAAACTACAAGTATCAACATCGGCTATCACTCCAGTATCCACATTCACTAAAACTCGACGCTATCGGCATCACTAGGTTACAAATAAACAATAATAAACCAAAAAACGCAAATGTTGGCACCATAAATCGGGCCATACATCGGGAATGGTTTGACCTACGGACGTGGGGAAGGGCTCATTCGATTCCTCATGGTATGTTCTTCAAATAGGTAAATATTTAGGCCGATTCGACTTGTTTTGAAGTTTTCAGGGTTTTTAGGGACAAAACTTTGACAGCCCTTAAAGGGCACTTTAAATTGAGTGAGGGAGCTGGCTCAAGAATTGGGGCGTCGTCGGACCAAGATGGATTTTTCCTGAAAATTTCAGATCTTTTGCTCCAGCCGTTTGGGAGAAATCGTGCGTACGGCGTACGGCGGACGGAAAAATTTTTTATTGCAGATTCGGATTCTACACCCTTTTAAACGGAAACCATGAAATTTTCAGGGGGGGGGGGGGGGGGTTAGAATTTTTTTTTCCAGAGCAATTACAATGGTTTATTATTGAATAATAAACCAATAAGGTGGGACAGCGTAGTTACTTCATTTGTCTGACCTCAGGAGATGCCAACTGATGAGTTGGTTCACGGAATTATTCACCCCGAGCTGACAGCGAAAGGTTACATCGTGACTGGGCAGCTTAATTCGAGAGGTCAGGGAAAGTCGGCCGTTCTTAGAGTCGAGGTGAAGTAAAGAGGCACTGTGGGAGGTGAGTAGAGAGATAAAGCAAGTAATGCTGGCAAGGTAGTTACTGTAAGGTCGCTCGTCAGTACTTGAGACCACAGCTGACTCTTTGACGCGGAGGCCGAACCGCTTGACGCCCGACGACCGGGTCCGTGGTCACACTTATGAATCTCCCTCATCGTTTGTCACGAATCTCTTTAACCAGACATCTTTCCCAAACCGACAGCTGAATACTGGAAGTCGAAGAATATATATCGTGAAGATAAATAAATCGGAAATCGAAAACTTTCGAAATAACGGGAGTATATTTCTGTACGTTGATGATGGATGTGACTTCAATACGTTAATGTAATGTACGTTAAGGAACCCACTTGTACCGCCTCACAGTGGGCTGAATCACTAATTTAGGTGGACAAAATTCTGAAACTTGTCCATATGCAACCTTTGGGTTCCCAGATCACGGAAAAAATTATTTAAAAAATCAAATTAATTTTTTGACATGATTGGCGAGCACACAGTGGTCTAAAATCAAATTGATTTGCTAAAATTTAAAACTTTCCTAAATTCAACGATTGAAGTCCCAGAATACGGGAAAAATTATATTTAAAAATCTAATTAATTTTTTGACACGATTCGCGAGCACAAAGTGGTCTATTATCATATTTATTTGCCAAAATTGTACTGAAAAAAAATTATGTATCACCCAAAACGCAAAAAATCGCAAAAATTCATTGCAACATTTAAAAACTAGAAGGATTGATGAAACAAATCCTGCAAACGAATCCGTGGAATAACTTGGCGTTAATATAGTTTTTCGTTATTGAATAGGGGCATACATTTACAAGTTGCTAAGTTAAATCCACAGGTAGAACGCAATGTATATTCTATAACGAATGCAGAAATTTAATGTCTTACCTGTCTCAGCAATGTCCATTGTTGAATAAAAGCAATAGAACTTCGCGCTACACACACCTTTAACATAATGAATGGCCATCGAATAAAGATAATCCCACTGCCGATTATCAGGCACTTGCGTAAACATGACTGATTCAGTCCTTTACTATTTGTTTGTAAACACGGTATAGCGGGAAATATTAGTATTTACAGTCTCACTAACTAATAATAAAAAGCTAAAGCACTCAGAAATTCCAGACTTTTGACTTGACTTTTGTCCACCTAAATTGGTGATTTAGCCCACTGTGCGCCTTACGTTCTTCCGTACACTTTCCCCAAAGGCTAGAACACTGACAGAAAAAACATCGTTACCACGAAGGTTGAATATGAAAACACATGATCACAATGTCCTAGTATCAAGTGAGGATCGCATCTGCTGAAATGTGAGTGTGATATGCATAACATAATTATAATTATTTTTTCCCGCATTAGAAACGGGCAGTTGAAAAAGGTTGAATGCCAAGAGTAAAACACAAGCAGAGTCGTACTAAAATTGTTCACGTCCAGTCTTAGTGGAGTAATTGAAACCGGCTTTTGGAAGACGAGGAAAACTCAATTTTCCATGTATGTAAGCAATGGGGACTTTTCCCTCTCCATTTCCATTTAGCTTGACCTCACAGCTTTCCTTCAAAGGGAATTAGTGAAGATTTCTTTGAAAGAACGTTCTTTTCAGGGCCTCGGACGGCAAAATGAAGTGTGCGGCGGGTAGATACACTGAACACCGAGTTTGAATAGATTAGAATACCTACGAAAATGAAATGCGTAATGAATCGTCAGAAGCATCGGATTTCAGATAGAGCGTTATTTCTCCTCATAAAATTCAAGCCGGTTTACCCGGCGTTGAACGGGTTAGAGCAATAAAAGACAGGTTCACATTCATCATTATCACACTTAAGTCCATTTGAAAACCTGTTATACGTTCTCCTCTTCCTCTGACATTGCCACAGTTGGGTACGTGCTTACCATCATAAAATCAAACAATAAGAAATATACATGCTTATGTTTTTGGGGTCGCAAAATCCAAATTTGTGATCTGTAACGCTTTTTCGGGTCTAATTTTGCGTTGTACGGTGTTTTTGAGCCAATGTTACGAAAATCATTTCACCTTTCGATCGTTTCAACTGAGTAACCTTTTGCTGTAATATATTTTCAACAAAAAAACGTCTGCCAAGTGGATGTGGCACATAGTTTCCTCGTATCCATAGCATGACTCTATAGATCATTGAAAATTACTATTGACTAAAGAACTTCGATCAATTAGGCGAAGTAAATATTGAATTAGGGTAAATTTATTGTTATGCAGGAGCATAACTTGAGAAAATAAAGGTAGGCATGTTCAACTATTGAACAAACTATAAAATATACCTAATAATAAAAATTGACATTGACGCTGAACGGATAGATGACTGAAACGGACCATCTAGGCTAAAAAATATAAATTGACAGTTGACAAATTGACGCTGAATGGATAGATAAATAAAATCATAAATTGACATTATAGCATTTTGAAAAATAAAATATATGCATCGTTCAATGATGGTTCAATATGGTTCGATCCAAGCTCGAGGCTAAAACTTTATTTTCTCTTTATTACTCATGAGGACCATCTTCACATCAGTCCGAACAATCCCTGACAATTTCATCAGAATCGGTCAAGAACTCCCGGAGTTATGCGTGTAACAAGGATTTCACGTTTGCGCATGCGCAGAGGCTACCATTGATCCGGGGGTCATGAAACTTATAGGGGACCATCTACACATCAAACCGAACAATCCCTGAAAATTTCATCGAAATCGGACTATAACTTCGTGTAGTTTGCGCGTAACAAGGATTTCACGTTTGCGCACAGAGGCTACTATTGATCCGGGGGCCATGAAACTCAGACAGACACATCAAACACAATCCCTGAAAATTTCATCAAAATCGGACTGGAACTTCGTGTAGTTTTGCCTTAACAAGGATTTGCTGACAGACACACAGACCGATAGACACACAGAAGACCCAAAATTGTTCATTCGAAAGGTCTAAAACGCAAAATGCGAGTGGAATTTTTGATTTTGGAGACAAAAAAATTTTCACATTCCGAAAGTGAAAACAATGCTTCTGCTACTTTGGTAGACTCGGAAGCAAAATTATAGGTATCCATCGGATATGGAATCAATTAAGCAAAGTTATCAAAATGCATTTCAAATACAAATGGTTCCGATTATAATTGAGGAGCTGACACGGAAATGCACCCAAGTCCAAAAATTTAGTTTTAATGAAAAAGCAAAAAACAGTATTGAAGTACCTACTGCTACAAACTAGGAAACCGTCGCCAAAACTAACCTATCAACGAAAACTTAAGGCTTCTCCGAAGGCAATGGGCTGACTGTTTAATATTTTTTGTTAGGTCTTTTGGACTTGAGTGCATTCCTATGTCCGCTCCCAAATAAGGTGTATGATATAAAACACTTTAATCTGGGCACACACATGAGATTTCACAAGTACCTTGCCACATAAATGCAAGGCCTTATCCGTTTTCGTTTTTTTGTAATGCCGGTATGGAGCGTTCCAAAAGGCTCCTCTTTGAGATTTTCTGAAGATCGGAGGACGCCCTTGTTGGACCAATCCATCACAACTCAACGCAGACTCGAGTCGAAAGAGGAACGTGATGGAAAATCGCGATTCACCAGAAGTGAATCAACTCGAGAGAGCCAAGCGGTGGACGACAGAAGAAGTGTGGGAGGAGGGAGTTATTCTCACTCCAATCGCAATACTTACCTCCAGAGTTGCCAATCGTTCGTTAATTCCCGTAAAGGTAGGGCAGTACTATGTATGTTTTGCATCATATTACCATATTCAAAATTATTGTGACTAATCAATACCTACAATTGTTCAACATTAATATTCAATGGTTATGCTTTTAGGGTTCCTTCTTTAAAGACATTTCATGAAGAGGAACGATAGAGTTACTTCTTTCGACAGGGTGATTCCCTTGTAGTGTACAAAATTTTTTTGGGTGAAACTAGACCGAAAATGGAGCAAAACGCCGCCAACCGCACTGTTCTACCTCAACCCGTTCCGGAGATATGATTTTTCAAGGATTTTTCTCGAGGAAACCACGTTTTTTTCCATAAAAGATGAGTTATGTGCACTTTGCTCCAATGTTTTTCAATTTTTTAGTACATTTTCGGATTCAGCATTAAATTTCTAATAAGATGGTAGTATAGGTTACCATAAAAGTCACTAACTTTGCATCGAATGAACAGCTCAAACTTTAACTCATGTAGGCAAGTTACATTTTCTTATTGCTTCCGAGTCTACCAAGGTAGCGGAAGCATTGTTTTCAATTTCGGAATGTGAAAATTTTTTTTGTCTCCAAAATCAAAAATTCCACTCGCATTTTGTGTTTTAGACCTTTCTGAACAATTTTGGTTCCGTGTCTGTCTGTGTGTCTGTCTGTCTGTCAGCAAATCCTTGTTACAGGCAAAACTACACGAAGTTATAGTCAGATTTTGATGAAATTTTCAGGGATTGTGCGGGTTGGGGTGTAGATGGTCCCCTACAGGTTTCATGACCCCCGGATCAATAGTAGCCTCCGCGCATACGCAAACGTGAAATCCTTGTTACGCGCATAACTCCGGGAGTTCTTGACCAATTTCAATGAAATTTTCAGGGATTGTTCGGTTTGATGTGTAGATGGTCCCCTATGAGTTTCATGACCCCCGGATCAATAGTAGCCTCTGCGCATCCGCAAACGTGAAATCCTTGCCACAAGCACATAACTCCGGGAGTTCTTGACCAATTTCGATGAAATTTTCAGGGATTGTTCGGTTTGATGTGTAGATGATCCCCTATGAGTTTCATGACCCCCGGATCAATAGTAGCCTCTGCGCATGCACAAACGTGAAATCCTTGTTACAATAATTGTAACAGTAATATACAACAACAGTACAATAAAGGAGTAAGTTATACTCCTGCATAACAATAAATTTACCCTAATTCGATATTTACTTCGCCTAATTGAACGACGTTCTTTAGTCAATAATAATTTTCAATGATCTATACAGTCATAATCAAAAATAAAAATTTTGTTAAATAGATAACCCTATTTTCAGAAAAAATTAAATAATCGAATTACTATCAGTTATGGATACGAGGAAGCTATGTGCCACACCCACTTCTTTTCATTATCGCGCACCAATTTACTAAAAGACCACCCCCAAAACTGCAAATTCCATTAAAAACAGAGCATCCGATTCACATTTCACATCCGAAAAACATGATGTATTATTGTGGTATGAAAATCAGGTACCTACTTAGTGAATAAATTGAAGGTACATTATGATATTCCCATTATTAAAATCTGTATTTTATACAAAACAAACTCTTCTGCGGAAGAGAAAAGAAAAGTATTGTTGATAGAAAATAAACGTTTGGTCTGCTTAGGTATCGTAATAACAGTGACTTCGACCTTCATAGTACTTTGAACATTGCCGCTTGTAGATTAGCAGTTCTTTTTCCTTTTAAAACGGGACGGGTTTAAAATTCAGTTTGTCGATACACCTTCTTGGATATGGCCACATGTGACTATATCATTCGAAAGCTGGCTAAATGCGCTACTTTTTATGGAATTTGTAGTTTTGGGGGTGGTCTCTTAGTAAATTGGTGAGCGATAATGAAAAGTAAGAAAATGTAACTTTCCTACATAAGTTAAAGTTTGAGCTGTTCATTCGATGCAAAGTTAGTGACTTTTATGGTAACCTGTACTACCATCTTATTGGAAATTTAATGCTGAATCCGAAAATGTGCTAAAAAATTGAAAAACATTGGTGCAAAGTGCACATAACACGGCTTTTATGGAAAAAAACGTGGTTTCCTCGAAAAAATCCTTGAAAAATCATATCTCCGGAACGGGTTGAGGTAGAACAGTGCGGTTGGCGGCGTTTTGCTCCATTTTCGGCCTAGTTTCACCCAAAAAAATTTCGTACACTACAAGGGAATCACCCTGTGTAACTCGTGTTGTGACCATAGGCAATTCCAGTATGTGCGATAAAAAGTCAAGTTTTGGTCCACTCCAGTATTTTCTTGATTCCCAAATCATTAATGGGAAGTCAGAATCCTTTCTGGGGAAATGACCAATGTACACTTAAATAACTGTACAAATACGAAAATTAACGCACAGTTGTCGACCCTGCTCTTCACACAACTGCGGGGTTAGGGCGATATCTTCTACGAAATTGCCGAGAAACGGGATGTGTGTACCCAGTTTGACAAATATTTTTGTTGTTGTACGTGATCTTCTTTTTACCTGTAACGGCGTATTTGGTGGCGGTGTACGGAGCGATGTTCTCCGCCTGGGTAAAAGCCGCGGCGGACGCTGTCGCGCAGATGTGTCCCTTCCCACGCTCGATCATCCCAGGAAGAAAAGCCTTTATCGTCTGCGAGAGAAAAAAAAAACATATATATACCTAGTGCAGAAAAAATAAATTGCATGTGTTCAGTAAAAAAAGAAAGAGAAATACCTACCCATACCTACTGGAAATGTCGAACGAATAACCGTTAGAGGGAGTATTTCATACTTTCTCTCTACTGATGACTATTTTATCCGTGTAAGGGGTGGCATCTAAAATGTTTTTCCGAAGCTATCACTTCTAAAAAACAGGTTGTTGGTATTGTACTCCGTAATACGTATCTCTTTTATCTACTTTGGTCCATTCTCCCCTCCTATATTCGAGCAGGATGGATGTTGGGTTTTATGTCGATATGGGGAGTAAAACGGTTGTTCTACTAATTCTATAACCCCTCAAAAATACAGCATTCAGTCGCTTCCATACTTTAAAATTAATTGGAATAATGCTTATTATTCATTATGTCCCTCGATAACTATTCGTTTCAACGTAGATTAAGGTGAATAGATTCAAAGTGAATCGAAATACTTATGAGTTGCAATATGAAAGAGTTGTATGGATGTAGAAACAAACGTTTATGAACTTATATCCCATAATCCATATAATCGAAATTGAATGGTTATTATCACTACTAAATGGAAAGAAAATCAAGGTACCAGTGGATTCAAACTTTGAAGCCACGAACCAACACACAGAAGTTATTCAGGTATCGGGTAATTGCGTTCTAGCCATCAATTTTTGAGATACCTAATATCAAAATTTCATACTTCACAAGTTAGTGGGGTAATGTTTATTATAATAATGAATAATAATTAATGGACTGGAGGACGGAGCAGCAATTCGGCTACCAGAAGAATAAAATCACACACAAACACACACACACACACAATCAAAAAATTCCATCACGTCTAGTTTTCTCGCAAAACTGGTTTTTTGAATACCACATACGGTGTTATTCAGCGTTAAACCTCAATTTGGTAGTTGCTTCCGAGTTGTCAATTTTATGAATTGCATGAATTTTTTCACTCTCATATTTAGTCATGTCACTCCCAGGATTGATACAAAACGAAAGAAAGGGGTAGGGAAGAATGGAGAGGGATATTTTTGAAGTAGGAGAAGCTTAAGGATGCCCAAAATCATGTCATAACACGTCGTTTATTTGATTTTCTGAAAAGTCAGGATGCCTTGCTGTATGTAGTGCAAAAGTTTCTAGGGAATACGAAAGACCCTAGCTACAAAACAATTGTGAATCGCATGTTGGCTGCCTACAAAGCTCAAGGATGCAACATGATCCTAAAAGTTCATTTCCTACTCTCCCAAGTCGAATACTTTCCAGAAAACCTGGGATCGTGTAGTGAAGAGCGAGGAGAAAGATTTCACCAACACATTCGGGATATGGGAAAACGCTACCAAGGACGATGGAACTTCAATATGCTAGCTGACTACTGTTGGATGCTCAAGAGGGGTACGGACAATGCTGGAGCACAAAAACGTGTGCGACGAAGTATCAAAGAAAAAAAAAAGGTTCCACAACCAAACTGAACGAAGTTTTTGAGCATTTTGTACTGAATAGTAAACAAAAATTTTCTTTTATCTTGAGTTTATAGACAATTATGGTGTTTTTTCTACGTTTTCGTTTTTTATGTCCCCCTCTCCCCTAATTTGCTAGAAAACTGTACGTGTTGGAGGAAAATAGCGGTAATTTTTGGATTCACCACACCAAAAAACATAAAATTTAGCTAAAATATGCAGCTGATCAAAATTTTTTTGCAGACCTGTGTAATCAATATAGCCACAGCATCAGTTGACCTGGACAAAACTTAATGACCTTTACGTTGTTAGTGCGATGCTTAATACGATTACCTTGATACGTCTCAATGTCGTATCTGTAGCTCTCTATATCAGTATTCAAAAAACCAGTTTTGCGAAAAAAAATCGATTTTTTATTACTTTTTTCGGTTTTAGCAAGCAAAAATCCATGGGAAACAGTAACAAAATCGTATGCAGTTTTTTGGTTGCAGACCTGTGTTACCTACCTAATACCGAATGTGTTTAAAGTAATTCGACAAATTGAAACTAAGATTTTGTGAGATTGACAAAGATATTTTGGATCGGTAAGACTTACCCAAAAGTGGGACATGACGTTGACGTCGAACATCCTCTGAATCGACTGCTCGGAGACCTCGAGGATCGACGCGGAACTGACGATGCCCGCGTTGTTTACGAGAATGTCGACAGGCCCCAACTCGCTGACCATCGCCTCAATTTGTTTCTGAAACGACCAAAGTGCGACACAATATTATACCAAAAATCATTTTACAGCGTATTAATAAACAAATACAATACCTACCTATATGACTACCAGTTTGACCAAGAACTATTGGTCACCGCCTAAAACATTTATAGATGTTGTTACTATTCAAACATGAAACCTTAAAACTCAAAAACGCGTTGAAATGAAGTCGCAATTGTAGCCCGAAATCCATTCACTTGGAAAGTGCAACAGATAACTATAAACAAAAAATAAAATTTGACTATAAACTAATATAAACTATAAAAATTTTGACTATAAACAAAAAATAAAAATTCTCGTTCTTCAACTTGACCATATCAGCGAATTTCGTTACAATTTTGATTATATTTGTAGTAAACTATAGTAAATTCAGCCATTTCTGAGCACAAAACGGTCAACTATCGTATTTTTTGAAAATTAATCTTTCTCTAAATAATAATTTACTTACTGTAGCCACTAAACAATTTTGGAGTTTGAACTTTTTTTGGGCAAATTTTGATTAAATTTTGTCCGGAAACGCTACAGGACGTTCTTGGGGAGGTATTTTTTTTTGGTTCATTTTTTTTTTTAAATCAAATTCCTCTAAAACATGTAAATTCACGATTTTTAGTAGTCTTTGTCAAATTTTTAGTGATTTTTTTTTTTTTTTAAGAAATGTTTTTTTAACATTTGGCCAATTTGTTCTGCTCGAAATTAGCTGTCCAACGATCTTTCATTTATAACGTAATATTCATAAAAAATGTCAATGACCAAAAACCGTTCTAGAATGCTTTGAATTCTTGGACTATGTATAATAGAATAGAGAAAAATTCGCTGCTCCCACCGTAACATAAAAATGAGTTGAAAAATCAAATCAAATTCCGACGAAAAAATGTGAAAACTAACTTTAGATTTAACCAGTTCTAATAAATCTCAAATTTGAACGATTAAGTTCGTATTTTTTTCTTCAGAAAAACGACAATCATTTGTGAATTCTACAATTAATGTTTACTAGTACGAATAGGTACAATTAATTCCGTGCTACAAACAATAAGCAAATTACAAACTTTCATTGTTTCTAAAAGCATAGTTTTTTGTACGTGCCAATCCAGATGTTTTGAAAATGACTGTCATCATCCTAAACCCCCCTGTCCACGTAGTCGTACCTCGTTTTTGACAACAGACAACAGTTTTTGACAGCAGATCTGACATTTTCGTTTCTCGTGCCTTCACCTTTCCATTCGATCTCGTTCAGACCGTCAATCTTGACCTTTCAAGCTTATCAAGCAATTAACCTCCTGTCTTGTCTTCAAAGTTCATTAGATCGGCGATGACTAAGATGGGAAAAAAAGTTTTGCAAAGTAACTCAGCTCCCCGCGCTTAGGATGAGGTTAAGCTCCCAGAAGCCCCCGGATGTTTTTGCTTAGAGGCTGTGTGCTAAAATTTAAGAAACGTGGAACATGATTTAGTAACGTTCACCACTACCTTATAAAGATAGTTCGTAAAACTAAAAGTAGGTGATAGCTTCACATAGTTCTCCCTTCCCATTTCTTGAAACTGTTAAGCCTCAGCTTATATCTGGAGTGTGCTAGCTTCAGTGGTATCCTATTAGTGTTGGTGGCTAGTCGCGTAAAGCAGCTGAAGGAGCAAGTAGTTCACTCCATCTTCTCCTTGATATATGGCAGCAGAGAGTGATTACAAACCACTGGTTGATCTGACTCCTCTTCCCCTCAGAAAAGCATTCTTAGGCCAAATGAGCAACGCTTCTAAAATATTATCGCTTGAAAAGTATATATTCACCCCTGCCTGTCAAAAACGAGCCTTTCCTTATCATTCAGCTCTTTCCACTGTAAAGCCTTGCTTTTTGAAAGCCCAGGTGTGCGATGAATATAGATAGTTTCACCTTTCTGTTTCTTCAACAAGCTAAGCCTGACCATAAGACTGTATTTGTTTAGCTCCAGGGATATATTCTGGTTGTTGCAGGCATCGTACATCAGCCTTTAAATGGGCAACTAGGTCAGTCCATCACCAGTTTTCTTATAACGCACAAGTCTCCAAGTTTAAGCCAAATGGATCAGCAAGGCAAACAGAATGGACGGTCTTGCTTGCAGCATGTTATTAGTATTTTCACAAAACTAAAAGCTATCAGTATGTCGGCAGTGAAGAGGATCTTTTCGGTTATAAACAGCTTAAACCGTGCAAAGCCAGGAATTGCCTTCCAATTCTTTTAAAATATTATCGCTTGAAAAGCACATATTTACCCCTGTCTGCCAAATTCGACTCTTCTATCATCATTCAGCCCTCTCCACCGTAAAGCCTTGCTTTTAAAAAGCCCCAGCAGTGTGATGGATGTAGATAGTTTCCCCTTCCTGTTTCTTGAACAAGCTAAGCCTGAGCGTAAGCCTGTATCTGTTTAGCTATAGGGATATCTCTTGGGTGTGGCAGGCATTGCACCTCAGCCTTTGGAAGGGGCACCTAGTTCAGCCCATCACCACTTTTCTTATAACGTACAATTTTCCAAGTTTTAGCCAAATGGATAGACTGGACGATCTAGGGATGTTTGCACAAACCTAAAAGCCATCAATGTCAGTAGTGAAGAGGATCTTTTCGGCTATGAACAGCTTAAACCGTGCAATGCCAGGAAATTCTTTCGAAATCTGATGGTTACGTTGATGAAACTGTAGAATTGGGCGTCTTCTGTGGACAAGTGGTTCACAATACACCTTAAAAATTACATATTTACCCCCGTTTTTCTCCCCATTCAGTCGTCCTCTTCTAGCATTCGAAAGCCCCAGGAGTGTGATGGATATGGGTAGTTTCCCCTTTCTATTTCTTCACAAGTTGAGCCTGACCATAAGATTATCCGTTTAGCCCCAGGGGTATCTTCAGGGTGTTGCAGCATTGCATCTAAGCCCTTGGAAGGAGTAACTAGTCCAATGCATCACCTCTTTGCTACGACGTACAATCCTCCAAGTTTGAGCAAAATCGGTCAAGTTGGACAACAGAAAACGTTGATTGACGGATGTTGTGTTAGCGCAAAGGAAAAAACGATCAGCATTTTGGTCGTGATTATATGTTTGTGAACCATTCGTTGCCACAAAATACCATCAAAAACTTTTCATTGCTGCAAAAATGCCATCGGTTTCAGAAATGAAAGTGTAGAGGTGGGCTTCCTCTGTAGCCGAGTGGTATAGTAGGTATTAAGGAGCTAACCTGAAGCCGTTGATTGAACAGAAGGTCCCGGGTTCAATCCCCAGGCTGGTAAAAGAATTTATCATGTTAAGGCTCAATGTGCAATACATGCGAGATTAATTAATGGGAAATTCACAATTGAGAATTGAGAAACTCTTTTAGGATTCATTCGAAGAAACAATATTTAAACTGCAGCAATAATTTTTAATACAACTAGACCAATTTTCAGCCAAATTGGACTTTCAGTCAAGACTCAAACACTTTAAATGATTTCATTCATAAATTTAAAGTGTCCTTTACCAAATTACATTCCAAATCAAAAGTAAGCACAGTATGCATGTAATGAGGTTTTAACACAGAGTGAGATTCGTAATTCCCTCGAAATTCGCTAGGTCGTATTTCTTTACAAATCTCTCAGTGAAACACACAAGATAAATTCTGATTAAATGTGTAATCATCCTTATGCCCTCGTTAACTGTTATTTTACTTTCCTAGTTTACCTTAGCAAATCCCATTTTTCATTTGTATTGCGTTCACGGAAAAACGTTATTCAGACAAAATGCAGTAGGGAAGCAAAAGGATTGGGCGTGCTTTGTTTCTTCCAGCGTCGCTTTCGGAGAGAAAAACAACAGGGCAGAACCAGAAAACGAGGTTAAATAAAACGTCGAGAGGGGTGATGAATGGACCAAAGGGGAATTTCGTCTAAGCTGGAGGACTACCGACTTATAGGAGCACCTGTTTCTCCGAATTGTTTGCTCTGACCGTTTTCGAAAACGCGGATATTTCATCCTCTCGGTTTTAAGAGCGTCTAACAACAGGTATAGAATTGGATCCACTTGGGCGAGATTGATTGGAATATAGGGGTATTAAAAGGATTGCAGCACAATCGGCTTACGTACCAAGCTCGCAAGGTCAGGATATTGTTTACAGGGTGGGGATGATTGTTGATTTTTTTGAGGAGAGCTGAATCGGAGCCAGGGAATCGACTAGGATAAGAGGTCTAACTTTCTCTAAAGCCAATAAGTCAGGTTGGAAGAAGCTCTTGGGTTTAAATTCCGAGTATCAGTTTTGTGTGAGATCCATCATTTATGTGGATGATCTCCCAAATCATCCTTAATCCTCGGCGAAACGATCAATTAGAAAACCACTGCCTCCTCAATCATCCGACGCCACTTTCTTCTGTCTTGGACCACCTGCAGCCACATAATCTCGCAAAAACGGCAAGGAATCGAATGCTGTCTCTCCAACAATGGGAGTTATGTTGTTTACAGAATGATCATTAGAATCAGCCACAAGGCCAATTTTGGACATTTAGAAAGCATTGAGATATTTTTCCTTCTCCCAGCTTTGTATATGGGAGGATTGCTTCGCCGTTTTCAATATTACTACTAGATTTCTCACTTCATGGGTACCTGATTTATTGTAATTTGTGCTGGATAGATCTTTCATGAAACTTAAATTGTCAATTCGGAATACAAAAGGAGACCTGATTTATTGGATCTCTTAGGTCGATAGAATTTTCAATGTTGTGCCGGGGTTACCAGTATCCACCAAAAATTGATGTGTTATTTTTAAGATCGACGTTTTGGTTCCGTGTCTGGTGTGTCTTTGTCATGAAACTCAAATAGATGTCCATCATGACTCAATAGTAAATCCTTGTTACCATAACTCCAGAGTTCTCGATTTTGATGAAATTTTCAGGGATTGTGCGGGTTGAGGTGTAGATTATCCAACATAGAAGCTTGAAAATAACTCCGGGAGTTAATTTCAGGAATTGTGCGGGTTAATCCCCTACAGCTTGAGTTTGCGCATGGAGTTTTGAGAAGATCACCTCAATTTATTAGGACTTTTCAGGTTGTATGATTTTTCATGACTTATCTCGTAGGCTGTACGAACTAGAGCGCTCAGGTTGTCTTGTTTGCTATTGGGCGGTATTGGTAGGCATTGCTTATTTCAGGATTTATACAACTTCGGGTAGTACCAGTATCCACCAAAAATTGTAATTTTGGTTTATGAACGCAGTAATCATGTTGAAACCCGAGAGTTCCAATTTTTCTAAAAATTCAGCAACTTTTGTACCGTGTACCTTCCTCCTTTCAACTGTTTCAATAACAAAACGTCCACCCTCATTTCGTATATAATGTACATATAGACATGGGATATGGGAAAATAATCATATTTAAGATAATCCCAGGCCAAAGTGGGCAAAATTCGAAGAATTTTCGGTTTTGTAGAAGTTCAACAAAAAGCTTTTACCGGTAGCGATTTTTTCTCATTGGTATTCATATGACAGTACATATTCTGTGAATTTCAGCTTTGTCTAGCTGCGTCTATAGCGCTGTTTCAATGACCATTTATTAAGGAATTTTCAACAAAATAACTATCGCTCTGACTTCAAAAATGGAAGTGCGTACGTCATTGTTTCAAAACTTATTTTCACATTTCAAGTTTGATTCTTCAATATATTTTCTGGCCTCGAAAGGTAACAAAAGCTTGTTATTTCGATTCGAGGGTTAATAGTTGAACTCTACACAGTCTTTGATTTATTTCTTACTGAATTTCAATTGTTTTTCGGATATTGCGGTACCATTCTGAGCGGCTTCTCTGCTTTTGTCTTGCAACTATGTATACATTTAAAAAAAAATCATTCAAATTTTTATTGTAGCCATTTAGTTTCTATATACTCAGCCGGGGACTTCAAAGCAGAATAACAGTACTATGCGAGTTTGCTCTTTAATAATCTACTGTGGTGAGATTGTTGAAAATTATTGTGTTTATTCTTGTATCCCCTTTATTTAATTGCCTAATGACTGAGATTTTATTAATTATTGTTTCTCTTGTTTTATAATGTTGATTTTGTTGTACGACTGTTTTTTTTCTGTTGTGTGTGTCTCTAGCATGTAATTTGTAGTGTGAATGGCTTCTTGTTTATTGGTGTGCTTCGGCCTGGGGCTCTCAGGCTATTTTCCCTGATGCTCTTCGGTAAAAATCAATGTTTTGGTTGTATTCAGGGGTGCTCTTCCAGAAACGGATGTACGCTCTCGGGGGACCACCACGGTGGGTCGGGTCCGGGGTCGTCCGTGACACTCCTGGCCGAGAAGTCCACTGGGTGGATAACGGCTGTCACCTTTTTTTTTTTTTTTTTATTCACACGTTTTATTAATTATAGATTCTCTTTTCTAATAAAATAATATTTCTCCAAAGCCATTTGTCATTAATATGAGGCGATAAGGATGCTAAACTGCATAATTTCATGCAATGCCATCAAGTTCGGTTAGTCACTAGCATGGCATCTATTCCATTGAATCAATCTAGTTAATTTATTATTGATGGCATGTGTGTTGATCTTAATTAATTTACTGATTAACGCAAAGCATCAGGATAGTAATTAGTTCAGTCGAAATTCCAGCTGGTTTGATTCAGCTAGGTAAGAATATATGCATTACGCCGTCAGCATTTACGGATCACTAAGAGAAATTTGCAGGAGAAAACTTGTCGAGTTAGGTCGTACAATATGTGAAAAACAATGGTAGATTGTTCTTAATCCTGGATGGTTGATATTCATAATGTTTTTTAGCAAATAAGTTTTTAAAAATGTTATATGTTTAAATTGCTGATCGCTAATACGAAACCTCACTATTTGTAGAATTACCCAATACTTTCCCTGAATAGTCCAAATAGAACGACACAAATATATTGTCCATGTGATGGATGTGGATAGCTTTCCCTTGACGACTAGGCTGCTGCCTCGGAGGTAATGACGAGGTGGGGACGTTATGGGCTAGTTACCCCTTCCAAGGGATGAGGCTATTAGCCTGCAACACCCAGAAAATATCCGGAAAGGTTCAAGGCTCCAAGTATGCCGTGAATGGTACCAGTGTCAAGGACCGGGAAGCGGCAATTAACAATATCCACGTAACTTATTTATCCTAAGGATTTCTAGTGTTCTACTTTATACTGGTTGCTCATAGTCTAAATACTAACTTTATCAGTGATGTCATAGACGTAAGCTGCAGCGCAATTGGGTCTCAGTGCGTTGCACATTTTTACGGTCTCAACGACGCTATCATGGAGGACGTCTACCGCGCTGATGCGACATCCTTCCTTCACCAGCCGTAGGCAAATCTCTCGACCCAGCCCCCTCGCTGCTCCTGTCACCTGAAACAGAATCAAAAGACATGTTTTAATTATAGAAATCGTACCTTGTTTTATATTACATTTCATAATTGGTATGTTAAGTAGAATCCACTGTTCATTGCTACATCTGGTAGAGGCAACACACAGTAGAAGAACAATGGCGGAACACGTAGACAACGCCTGAAAAGGTGAATGTGCACTCATTCTGATCTGATCGATCCATACATGTTCTAAACGCAGCAACGCACGCCTCCATATCTCTTAATTGCATTCAAGATAAAAATAATATGGGCTGCCGCCAGCCAAGCGGTCTAGCTCAGAATCCCCGCGCAGCCCTGCTCTTCAGCTGTACCGTCTAAATCAAAGTTGTTTAAATTGTGAACGAACGGATGGTCGTATAGCAACCCAAGTGGTGTCGTTCTATTGAGGGAACTAATTCCAATCTGAACCGAACCAAAGAACTAGGTAGTACGATGATTGATTGATGAAAATGCCGAGATTACAACAGGAACATTCTAGATAGATGTTGGAGTTTAGGGCCAAATCTTGTAAACATTGATCCTGGAATTTTGGAGAAAACATTCGGATGGCCGATGTTGAAAGCATACCAACAACTTATCATTATTGAAAATAATAAACCAAAATGGATTTAAATTGGTTTCAAGCATAACCATGGAATTGAGGGTAATCTGTGTCAGGCATGGCAGCTTTTCCACTTAGTATTTCAAAACTTTCTCTCCAGCCGCGAGCTGCGCTAAACCCAAAACTTACTTTGAAAAAGCACCAAACAGTTCAAGATATGCCATTGTAGATTGTGAATGTTCACGTTATTGATATGAGGTGTCAAAATATCTGTACAATTGTATGGTCAAGGTGCAGGCACAAAGGTGCCAACTTGAACACTAATAAGAATAATGCGATGGACGCCTAGGTGGTGACGTGAGGTCATCCAGACTTGCTGCCCTTCAACCCTGGACTCTCGAGTCCGTCGTGGGTTACGCAAGCTGTTGTGAACGGGCCAGGTGGGCCAAGTTACCTTCTGGACGTCCTTGCCATCGGTTAACCTCCTTAAAGCAGGTTCCCAACTTGGATTCGACCCAATGGCCGAATCTTTCGAAGATTGGCCAGTTTTTTGGTAACTGACATCCGTTCGAACCCGAATCGATTTCGAAGATATCAATAGGTGGGTTTCACGAAACTTAATAACCGAATATTTTACCTATCAAACATAAAGTTCCCTTATCACGCAATGACGTAGTGATAACGGAGCGCCCTCCATTTTCGACCACACACCTGGAATGGATGGTGGTCCTGAAATTTCGAACAAGGTAACAGGGTTTTGGTTTTCAATCGTATACTAAGTTTTTCTATAACCTCTTGTCAAATGTTATCCTCCTTCATTTATAGGTGCGTAGATTCCATATTTACGCGCCTGCTGAACGTCATACGCTGTCCGCCATAAGCCATCCTCTACACAAACCATGAAATGCTTTAAAATTGATGTGAAAAATCCCCCCTTTCGGGGTTTAGTTGGTCTTAACTTCTAGATAGCCTTTAGGCGATCTAACACCCATCAAAAACGAACCTAAACGCTACAAACCATTTCCCAAATCTTACTATTTTGTTATTATTTTTTTATTGTTTATTGTTTATTATTCTTGGCGCTCCCTTTAACCCCTCCCCTCTCCTCCAGCAACGTTTCTTGACTAATAAGTCGTCAAAATAAAAAAAATGAAGAAAAATTGTGATACCTGAAATGTTCACCCTAAAAATGAGATTTTCAAAGTCAGATGAGCTCGCTCTAGACTGGGACACATCTCAATTGATTTCTCGACCAAAATAATAGAAAATGATATCTTAAATGCCTATGTCACCACGTTTTGGGACAGTTTCTGGACTGTAGCATCTACGGGTCTCACGCGATCGATCTGGTTGGAAGTTATGACCAACTAGATCCCAAATGTAGTCTATATGAGAAAGAACGAATTGTTAGATCACGTTTAAGGTCTTTTATGAGCCGTAAGGTGGACGGACATTGCAGATATTGAATCTATTCACCTTGAAACGTAAAGTGGCACAGTTTTAGGGCGGTGGGGAGGGTTAATAAAAATTTTTATTATACGATTACTAAGGCTTATTACTGTGAATAGTTAAAAGCCTCATTTTCTAGTGATTTTGGAACCAAAATAGATTGGAATGTGTTTCCGATCCGTAAAAATTCAGGAATAGCAGATAATCGCAATTTTTGAACCTAAAAGTGACTTTTTCAACCCAACCAACCCCACAACCACGCATTGTTCAAAAAATAATAAACCAATGCGTGGATTGGGAAGCATTTTTTCTATGTTTCTCTATAGTAAGATACTGGCAATACTTGAGGATTAAATGGTACTGTTTTAGTGTACACAGAAAGTGTAAATGTCAGTTAATGCTAAAACTGCGCGAAGATCTTCTCATACCAATAGTTCAATCAATTTTGAATGAACTTCACAAATTGGTAACAGCGTATTCGTTTGAGTATGAAATGTGTAAAAAATTTGTTCGACGTTGCTCAGCCTGCAATTCTTAACGGATTTTCATGATTTTCCTTGATGGTTGGAATCGTCAGTCTGTTAGTTTTCACAAAAAGAAAATTGTTCACTACCTACTCTTTAAACAGGTCTCAAAACCTACTCTTTAAACAGGTCAACACATCAGCTGTCAAATACCTTCTTCTGTCTATTTCTATATTACATGAAACACGTATATAATTGATTTTATACGTGAACAACAATCGTAAGGGAATGAGAGGCAGGTACGAAAGTTCACGTACCTTGCAGAATCAAAGCTACTCAAAATTATTGTTGTTTTGACAAATAATAAAATATCGATTATAATTTTGTTAAATGGGTCTCTTCATTAGAGACATCACTCCTGAAAATCTGAACAAAGCGATAATTCACAATCCTTCAGATTACTTCCAAAGGCACGGTAATGGGCTCATTTGTCCTCTCGTTGTTTAGCATCGTGTTGTTCGTTCTAGGAAGATGATGGAAGCTGCCTTAAACCAGTATTTTTATTTATTGTATCTATTTAGTAACACGGGCTAGCCCAATACACCGAGAAAAACAAAGTATATAAATAGAAAGTACAAAATAATAAAGTGAACTGTAGCATGGGTGATAATGGAGAAAAAACTTCAATTGAAACTATTAACAGGCTCGGGGAGAAAATATTGTGGCACAATGCAACTTTTAAAACCTACTAAGGAGGCATGAGCGAATAGAATTTATAGGATCGAAAACAAAAGGCTAAAGATGAGGTTTGATTGATTAGAGGGTTGGCTTCTCTAAGTAATCTGAACAGCGGGCGGTTGGACAAATAATTTTTGGATGAAAAAGGAGCAGTGAAGACGTGGATTTGTGTACGAGATCATGCTCGTGGAACAGCAAGATTCGCTTTGCTCAGGAGCGAAGGGGAGTCGACCTCTCCGTTCATTAGTCTCCAGAAGAAGGCCACATCCGAGAGGCGTCTAGGATGACCAGGGCCCAGCATCCCACAGCGGCGGCCAAATGCATCGTAATGCATGAGTGGGAATGTGAAGCTTATAGGCCACATATCTCAGAAACCTGCAGTGACCCTTTCAATCTGATCAGTGTGGCAACTATAGTAGGGACTCCAGACAAAAGATTCATATTTGATTATTGGAAGGACAAGAGCTTTATACAGGACAACTATCGCTGGTGTTCGTGAATTCACGTGTGTTTCAGCCATAATATGGTAAGAGAAGGCAAGCTGGGTGTCTCTCAAATCACGTAACAACACACTCAAGTGTTGCTTCTCAAATCATATAGGCAACAGGTTGCGATTGAAAGTCAGTCGGCACACTCTGACACACAAATAGCACCAACCATCTCTATTGTCAAGGATTGTGCCATTGAAAAAATTAGGTTCTTTTGGATTTTCTTAAAGTTGATATGGTGAAAAAGTTGAAGCTGATAACTGATAGTCGAGGAGGATCCCAACCGCAGTGTGGTCTGCGATGGATAAATCCAATCGCGCATTAACCCTTTATCGGAGCCCTGGAGAGAATAGACGCTTCCGGAGATTTAGTTTTGGGAAGTGAATGGGGTTAGAACCGGCCATACGTTGACTCAGCCGAGCTACAATGAATTGGGCAGCTGACAGCTCAAACCCATAATTCGTCGACCGCCCGGGTTCGGATGATAAGGGGCCAACTGCGGTATCTTGGCTTTTGGAGTGAAATATTACTGAGAATTGACGCGTGAACAAAATGGAAGTCGCAGTCATGGCAAACGCGGACACAATTCCAATTTTATGCCACAAATGACAATCATAAAATGAACCGTGGATAGAACTGAATCACCGACAACAATTTTGTTTTTTCTAATCCTTGAGAAACACGGTAGGTGTATGTGTAATAGTATGAAGAGTATGTGTTATGACAAACAATGCCTAACTCGATCCATTCTATGGCACTTTTCCAACACCACACTCCGCCCATTGACACGGTCGCGACCTTTTGACACTTATGCTTCGGTAAACATCAATGAACAGAAATGGGTTACCTGCGTCATCATTTACGACTCATCTCATGTACTCTTCTTCATGTTCCTCTTTCACAAATTGCTCGACACCTCAATTCCTTAAACTGCACCATTTCCACAAAAATCTCACCACATTAAACACGGCAACAGGTTTCTGCAGTTTACCTTTCCGACGCCGGCCATTTCTACTATCAATTCGAGTGATAAGAGTATTGCCAACTCCCCGCTAAATATACTTGTCATTCGTTTCCACGTGGGTAATCAGCTGTTAACGTTGATAATCATTTATTGCAACCCGTAGGGATCAATTTTGCAAGTAATGCTCAAAATTATGTTTCTTACACATGTATTTTCAACCTTTTGTACATTGTAGGACAAATCAACTAGCTTAAGTAGAGGATTCAATCTTTGTAAAACCCGATGATTTTCTCAACATCCAAATTATACTGCTTGGCGCCATTCTCTCTACCGCTTACGTCATGATCCTTCGACGTCACAATCGCCTCGTCCATGGGTCGACTCAACCTTCTTCTCCGTTACCTTTATATCCAGGTCTACCAACCCAGCAATTCGGCAGAAGTCTTGGCGTTTTTTCCCGGCGCTATTCACGATCCGCAGCGGGAAGGCAGTGAACCACCATTAATGTCCCAACTTACGCCAAGTGAACTACCTCCTTATAAAAACGTTCTTAATCTTTTGCAGTTCTGCAATTTAATTGCTTTCTTTAAAGCAGATTTGCATTTGTTCGCCTTTCTGCAGCTGCTAGGCGGAGTTAGTGCGGTTTGTGAGCCTTTTTTTGGCAGATTTGGTGGATTTATCACCAGGCTACCCCCTCCTGCCTTTGTCTATTGGTGTCTGGAGTTTTGGAGGCGATTATTTCCGAGTTTGAGCTCCAACTATTGGAATCTGCTTCGCAGCTACATCTGCATCTGAGAAGTGAGCAGGAGTGAGAGATCTGTTCTCAGGCTTCTCAACACAACCAAGAATTTCTTCCCTGCCACCCCCCTCCTGCCTTTGCCTCGAGGTGCCTGGAAGCTGCTGGAGTGTTGGGTTACACCACCTTACAAGCCAGAAGGTCATCGTCGCATCGGAACCAAGAAAAATAATTTTACCCATTGTACTAAAATTTCCTTATGGCCATAAGGTACACTAGGTAGGTAGGACTTTCAACATCTGTTCTCCTACTTTCATTATACATACATTTCTCTTTATTCAGCCTTCTTTCTTTAATTTCCTTTAATTACACACACATCTTTTCTTCAGCCAATTGGGCTGTGGTCCTTCGAGTTTTTCTTTCTTGTCACTTTGTAGATGCCTACTTTAAGTTGGTTAGCGCTGCATGCCGCCACTTATCAATAGTTTTGGTATTTTCTTACAATTTCGACAAACAACATTTATTTATTGCCTTTTACTAAAATTTTAATTGAAATAGGTACATTTGGTTAGCGCACATAGCGTGCCGCCCCGTATCATTTCAATCAATTAATGTTAAATGATCGCGATGTACCTTACATTTCTTCCGAAATATTAATCAGCATTTTAGCGATCTTCAGAAGAAAATTTGATGTTCTCGCTTCAAAGTTACATTTTTTTGCAGTATTAGGTACGTTCAATATGAAGTAAAGCGCAACCAATAAAGTTTCAGATGCTAGTGTAATAGTAGCTAATCATTATGGGATCATGCAAGGACCACTTTCTCCATTTTCACTCTAATGATTCTCTTTCTCTTTCATTTTCATTATTGATGTAATTAGTGAGAGAGGTCCCCTCATCAAATTCACATCGACACCTTCATCAAAATCTGATGGATTCCGAAAGATTGTGAGAAATGTTAGCTATAGAAAATTAACGTTCGCGCGATTTCGTGTTCAAACAACTCTGACGATGATGAAACATTTGGGTGACTTTTAAGGTGTGGCTGTTTAGGACTAATCGGTTAAGGAAAACCGATTGAAATAAATTTGGTAACGCCTCATCCAAAACGTCTGGCAAACAGGTCAAGTTTGAAAAGGAGAAGAAAAAGTGCCACCGACCCCCAAAAATCAGGTTGTCGGGTGCATTTTGGCGTTCGCTGCCCTTGACATAAAACTCATCCCCTGTAATTTCAAACCCACAATCATTAAAGCATTATAGTTAAGAATCAGATATCAAACCCGGGGTAATCGTGCCACACTGTTTCGACACAGACGTTTTGGATTGGAGAAATTCAAGGTTGAACTTTTTGTAACCAGCCAGTCAGTATGTTGTTTTTGCTTAAATGAAAGAATATGGCAGTTCCCTAATGGAAGGGCAGCCAAATGGCAGATAAACGCAATGCTTCCTGGAAAGAACTTGTTAATTAAATACATTCCGGATTTACCGAGAATCACTTTGAATATATTGCTAAATAACGCAATCATTACAAAGAAATGTCCATGTCCCGTCATTGTATGACCATATTAACAAAAAAAAAAAAAAAAAAAAACTAGACCAAATTCTGAAAACTAGACAGAACAGACTTTCGAAACGAGACCATTTCTAACAACTCGACCATTAATAAAAACTATACGAGATTATGAAAACTAGATTTTCTGAAACCTAGACCAAATTTGAAAAAAAAGACCGAATTCTCAAAACTAGACGAAATTCTAAAAACTAGAGCAAATTCTATAAACTAAACAATTTTGGAAAACATGTACTGAATTCTGAAAACTAGATTCTTTAAAATACTAGAACGAATTTGACCAAAAAAACCAGACCGAATTCTATAAACTAAACAATTTCTAAAAACAGGACAAGATTCTGAAAACTAGATTTTCTAAAACCAAGACCGAATTTTTAAAAAAATAGACCGAATTCTACAAACTAGATTTTCTAAAACCTAAACTGAATTTTGTAAACTAGACCAAATTTTAAAAACTAGACCGAATTCTACAAACTAAGTACCAATATAATTTCTTAAGAAAAATTAACTAATTAGATCAAATTTTAAAAAGTAGACCATTAAAAAAACCAGATCAAACTAGTAGTACATTCTAAAAACTAGTCGAAATTCTAAAAACAACGTTTTCTAAAAACTAACCCGAATTACATAAACTAAACATTTTTTTAAAAACTGGACGAAATTCAGATAACAAGACTATTCCTTAAGAAAGTCGAGCGAACTATAAACAACTACACCAAATTGTCCATATTTGAAAACTAGACCATTTCTAGAAACTAAACCAAATTCTTAAAAAAAAAAAAAAAAAGAATAAATAAATAAAATAAAAAAACGTCTGCCAAGTGGGTGTGGCACATAGCTTCGTATCCATAACATGACTGCATAGATCATTGAAAATTATTATTGACTGAAGAACTTCGTTCAATTAGGCGAAGTAAATATTGAATTAGGGTAAATGTATTGTTATGCAGGAGCATAACTTGAGAAAATAAAGGTAGACATGTTCAACTATTGAACAAACTATGAAATATACCTAATAATAAAAATTGACATTGACGCTGAATGGATAGATGACTGAAGTGATACATAATTATTATGACATTTCTAAAAATAAAATAATATTTTATATTATAAGCATCGTTCAATGACGGATCAAATAATGTTGGGTTGACTGCAGCGTCGTTGCAATGTACCTAACTGCCGTCATCCTTCCGCACAGTGGCTGTATAATGTCCAGAAAAAAACGCTGCAAATTCTTTCACTGTATGATTTGAATTTATAGTAAGCTTTTGACAGGTGATTGAGCGATTATTGAATTTCAGAAAATGCATAGAGCACGTAAATCTGTTCTCAACCAAAATACCTATTTGGATTGATCAGTTGATCATTTTGTGTGCTCCTGAAATTCAATAATCGCTCTATCACCTGTGAAACACGCACACTCCAAAGCTTGGTATAAATTCAAATCATGAACGCAAGCCAATCGAATAATAAACCCCAGTGAAAGAATACTTATTTACACCAGTAATAATATTGAATAATATTTAACTATATATTATCAGAATGCTTCAACCCGTGCATCGGCTACTAACTACACTACAAGTATTCATATCGGCTATCACTCCAGTATCCACATTCAGTACAACTCGACGCTATCGGCCGGACTTCACTAGGTTACAAACAAACAATAATAAACCAAAATCACTGGGGTTTATTATTAAATTGGCTTGCGTTCATGATTTGAAATTCTAGTGGAGTGTGCGTGTTTCACAAGGGATAGAGCGACTATTGAATTTCAGGAGGCACACGAATATGCTCAACTGATCAATCCAAATATGTATTTTGGTTGAGAACAGATTTACGTGCTCTATGCATACCCCCTGAAATTCAATAATCGCTCTATCCCCTGTGAAACACGCACACTCCACTAGAATTTCAAATCATGAACGCAAGCCAATTTAATAATAAACCCCAGTGAAAGAATTTGCAGCGTTTTGCTTCTGCTACCTTATATCATTTAAACTGCGCTCCATATTTGCAGTTCCCTTTATACTACCCAAAGTCTCTCTTGATTTCATATCAGACCTACATCAAATTAAAGGAAATGGGCTCACTCCCATATTCGAGTTGAGGGGGCCAGATGGGAAACTGCCAGTTATCAAGAAGGCGATAACAGAACTCGAAAAACGCAAATCTTGGCCGCATTAATCATGCCATAAATCGGGAATGGTTTGACCTACAGACCTGGGAAGGGGCTCATTCGATTCCTCATGGAAAGTTCTACAAAACAAGTCCACATTTAGGCCGCCTTGATGTTTTTTGAGGTTTTTAGGGATTTTACAAAACTTTGACAACCCTTAAATGGCACTTCAATTTGAGTTAGAAAGCTGGCTAAAGAATTGGGGCGTTGTCGGACCAACATGGATTTTTCCTGAAAATTTCAGATGTTTTGGTCCAGCCGTTGGGAGAAATCTTTGTACGGCGGACGGACGGAAAATTTTTTAAATTTGGATTCCAGACCCTTTGAAACGTAAACCATGAAATTTTCAGGGGGGTTAGAAATTTTTTTTTCGACACTATGGTTTATTATTGAATAATAAACCAACATTCCTGGCGTGATGGGAGACGACGGCACAGAATCGAATCCGTCAATAAGAAGAAACTTAAGGGGATCACCTACACATCAAACCGAACAATCCCTGATAATGTCATCGAAATCGGTCAAGAACTCCCGGAGTTATGCTTGTGGCAAGGATTGTTTGCGCATTCGCAGAGGCTACTATTGATCCGGGGGTCATGAAACTCATAGGGGACCATCTGCACATCAAACTAAACAATCCCTGAAAATTTCATCGAAATTGGTCAAGAACTCCCGGAGTTATGCGCGTAACAAGGATTTCACGGTTGCGCATGCGTAGAGACTACTATTGATCCGGAGGTCATGAAACCTATAGGGGACCATCTACACCCCAACCCGCACAATCCCAGAAAATTTCATCAAAATTGGACTATAACTTCGTGTAGTTTTGCCCGTAACAAGGATTTGCTGACAGGCAGACACACACAGACACACAGACAGACACGGAACCGAAATTGTTCAGAAAGGTCTAAAACGCAAAATGCGAGTGGAACTTTTGATTTTGGAGGCAAAAAAATTTTCACACTCCGAAAGTGAATACAACGCTCCCGCTACCTTGGTAACTCGGAAGCAATAAAATAAGGATGAGGATTGTAGGAGGTATTATGAACGTTCGAATGGCCCAGACTTAATGTCCTCCGTCGCCGTTTCTGACATCAAATTCAAAATTTCTGAGTTTTAATGCACAAAAGAAGTTCGTAAGACAGAAATTAGGATCGAACAGAATAGTATGTAGGTATATTTCAGTGATACTGAATGATCCTTTCCGTAATTAGATTTCAAACATTTGAAATACGTGTCAAAACTAAACCAAAGAAAAAAATTGGTGCGAGAAAATCGGAGGTGTAGACTATCTCCTCTATCAGCTCTTCGCTCAACCCTCCTGACAGAAAATTCCAAATTTCCGATATTTATTGAGCAACTAGACTAAAGTTCAGGCTTGAAAAAACGTTATTTGAAATAGACAGTAAAATCATATAAAAATAGTGAAGGAATAACTATTTTTCAATATTGCCCTCCCCATTTACCTCTTTTTATGATAGAAATTTAATGAGCTGAAATATTTTCAATATGAAACCGAAATCTTAACTGAGCAAAATAACGATGTCGTGAATCAGTCGAGGATTCGCTAGAGCGGCTTTTTGAAAGGATTGCCTCCAATTTTCCTATTTTATCAGAGATCGCAAAATTTTGTTGTACAAATTGATTGAAATTGAGGTTTAACAAGAATAAATAATGAAAATCACCAAAATACACACATACATAATATGTATACACCTTTTCTTTTCACCTATTCCGTATTCAGTAACCGGATTTTCATGCAGTTATTTGAATTTTGTTCATGTTTGGACGTCCATAACCACCTAGACTCAGGTGATTCAGTTCTATACACGGATCATTTGTGATTTTCATTAATGCTCTGGATATTGGACGGAATTGGTTTTTTGGAATGGAATTTTGGATTCTACTCATCTTGAAACTTAAACAATGAACCTTGAGGGTGTTGAATTGAACTTTGAAAATAATGAAACGAAATGGATCATTTCAGGTGAAGCCGCGTGGTTTCCATTTTGACTTTACGGGAATCCCCTTCGAAGCGCTTCGAAACCCCCAGGCGGTCTCATAAGGTCATTAGTGGCAACTCCGCTCAAAACCGCCGTCTTTTGCCACAGACAATTCGCCAACGCGCCTGGTGAAACAAATCTGGCCCAGTGAACTTGACACAGTTGCCGGACCTCCAGAAGTTAGTCAATGGAATCGAGTGGAAATACAGGATGCGGGTTTTACAGAGCGGTCGAGCGAAGCGGCGAGAGAAAGCGAGTGTGACCAGCTGATCTGACATTCAGCCACTACTCCTGTTAGCTTATTCGAGTTACTCAACTATCTTCGTAGTTAATTCATTAAATCTGGAACGTTAATTATACGTCTGAGGGTTATAGTATGGGACCAAACACCCTCGAGAATAAAGTGATGTCACCTCCATAATTTCTCGGCTAAATCACTCAGAAAACGCTAGAAACTATTACACAAAGGCTTATTTTTTCTATAGGGATTACATAACCTCCAAACGCGGATAGCCGATCTATCAGAAATAGATATATAAATAGATTATTTATTCAGAGGTCCCCCCCCCCCCCCCCCCCAAGTTTCATGACGCACCCCCACAAAACAAAAATGTAAAAAATACTTGTAAGCACCCCTTATTTTATCCAAAACTACAAGAGGCTTTATATACCTGAATATTTGTTGTTTTCTGGGCACTTTTATCCCAAAAAAGTAAATACAAAATTTGGGACACCATCATTACGATCATCATTATCACAACTCAGTGATAACATAAGCAACGAACACCCAGGGGTGCCCACCTCCCCTTAGCTTCATGACGCAACCCCCCCTCCACCCCCAAGTAAGTTGGTACCCCCTCCCCAAAAATACTCGTAAGCACCCCTTATTTTATCTAAAACTAAATGAAGATTTATATAGGTATTGAAAAAATGCAAACCCAGTCGTCGGGCACTATCATGGGTTTTTGACGAAATTTAAAATTTTCATATAGAATATTTTTTCATTGTAATCGCTCTTGAAAAAAAAACGCTGCAAATTCTTTCACTGCGGTTTATCATCCAATGATTCATGATTTGAATTTCCACTAAGCTTTGGAGTGTGAGTGTTTCACAGGTGATAGAGCGATTATTGAATTTCAGGAGGCACACATATATGATCAACTGATCAATCCAAATAGGTATTTTGGTTGAGGACCGATTTAAGTGCTCTATGCATATCTCCTGAAATTCAATAATTGCTCTATCACCTGTGAAACACGCACACTCCAAAGCTTAGTAGAAATTCAAATCACGAATCATTGAATAATAAAACCCAGTGAAGGAATTTGCAGCGTTTTTTTTCTTCAAATTTTTACGGTTTTATTGTAACTTGGCCGTGTGTCTCTATCTCAAGAGACGAAAGCTTGAGGTAGGACTAGAGGAGTCAAAGAATCATCAAAACGAGATGCGCTTGTGAGTTAAAAAACAATTAAAATTCATGCGTGCTACATGCCATTCAGAGATTTCGAATGAATGGCACACGTGTATTTCATAATCTTTGCAATTCAATATC
>JAVIWC010001367.1:0-26283 GCA_031894815.1 Creontiades dilutus | reverse complement strand
ATTTTCGCGTTTGTTCATCAAAATTGCTCAAAAATTAACTCTGTTTAATCCCTTTCAAACCTACTCTCGAAGGGGTTTTTTCGGGGTGCTGAACACGAATCTGAAGTCCGTTTTTCGATAAAACGCTTCCTTCATGGTTATTTTCGCGTTTTTTCATCAAAATTGCTCAAAAATTAACTCTGTTTAATCGCTTTCAAACCTACTCTCTAAGGGGTTTTTCGGGATAAAACGTTTCTTCATGGTTATTTTCGCGTTTTTTCATCAAAATTGCTCAAAAATAAACTCTGTTTAATCGCTTTCAAACCTACTCTCTAAGGGGTTTTTCGGGGTGCTGAACACGAATCTGAAGTCCTTTTTCGATAAAACGCTTCCTTCATGGTTATTTTCGCGTTTTTTCATCAAAATTGCTCAAAAATTAACTCTGTTTAATCGCTTTCAAACCTACTCTCTAAGGGGTTTTTCGGGGTGCTGAACACGAATCTGAAGTCCTTTTTTCGATAAAACGCTTCCTTCATGGTTATTTTCGCGTTTTTTCATCAAAATTGCTCAAAAATAAACTCTGTTTAATCGCTTTCAAACCTACTCTCTAAGGGGTTTTTCGGGGTGCTGAACACGAATCTGAAGTCCTTTTTTCGATAAAACGCTTCCTTCATGGTTATTTTCGCGTTTTTTCATCAAAATTGCTCAAAAATAAACTCTGTTTAATCGCTTTCAAACCTACTCTCTAAGGGGTTTTTCGGGGTGCTGAACACGAATCTGAAGTCCTTTTTTCGATAAAACGCTTCCTTCATGGTTATTTTCGCGTTTTTTCATCAAAATTGCTCAAAAATTAAACTCTGTTTAATCGCTTTCAAACCTACTCTCTAAGGGGTTTTTCGGGGTGCTGAACACGAATCTGAAGTCCTTTTTTCGATAAAACGCTTCCTTCATGGTTATTTTCGCGTTTTTTCATCAAAATTGCTCAAAAATTAACTCTGTTTAATCGCTTTCAAACCTACTCTCTAAGGGGTTTTTCGGGGTGCTGAACACGAATCTGAAGTCCTTTTTTCGATAAAACGCTTCCTTCATGGTTATTTTCGCGTTTTTTCATCAAAATTGCTCAAAAATTAACTCTGTTTAATCGCTTTCAAACCTACTCTCTAAGGGGTTTTTCGGGGTGCTGAACACGAATCTGAAGTCCTTTTTCGATAAAACGCTTCCTTCATGGTTATTTTCGCGTTTTTTCATCAAAATTGCTCAAAAATTAAACTCTGTTTAATCGCTTTCAAACCTACTCTCTAAGGGGTTTTTCGGGGTGCTGAACACGAATCTGAAGTCCTTTTTTCGATAAAACGCTTCCTTCATGGTTATTTTCGCGTTTTTTCATCAAAATTGCTCAAAAATAAACTCTGTTTAATCGCTTTCAAACCTACTCTCTAAGGGGTTTTTCGGGGTGCTGAACACGAATCTGAAGTCCTTTTTTCGATAAAACGCTTCCTTCATGGTTATTTTCGCGTTTTTTCATCAAAATTGCTCAAAAATTAAACTCTGTTTAATCGCTTTCAAACCTACTCTCTAAGGGGTTTTTCGGGGTGCTGAACACGAATCTGAAGTCCTTTTTTCGATAAAACGCTTCCTTCATGGTTATTTTCGCGTTTTTTCATCAAAATTGCTCAAAAATTACTGTTTAATCGCTTTCAAACCTACTCTCTAAGGGGTTTTTCGGGGTGCTGAACACGAATCTGAAGTCCTTTTTTCGATAAAACGCTTCCTTCATGGTTATTTTCGCGTTTTTTCATCAAAATTGCTCAAAAATAAACTCTGTTTAATCGCTTTCAAACCTACTCTCTAAGGGGTTTTTCGGGGTGCTGAACACGAATCTGAAGTCCTTTTTTCGATAAAACGCTTCCTTCATGGTTATTTTCGCGTTTTTTCATCAAAATTGCTCAAAAATAAACTCTGTTTAATCGCTTTCAAACCTACTCTCTAAGGGGTTTTTCGGGGTGCTGAACACGAATCTGAAGTCCTTTTTTCGATAAAACGCTTCCTTCATGGTTATTTTCGCGTTTTTTCATCAAAATTGCTCAAAAATAAACTCTGTTTAATCGCTTTCAAACCTACTCTCTAAGGGGTTTTTCGGGGTGCTGAACACGAATCTGAAGTCCTTTTTTCGATAAAACGCTTCCTTCATGGTTATTTTCGCGTTTTTTCATCAAAATTGCTCAAAAATAAACTCTGTTTAATCGCTTTCAAACCTACTCTCTAAGGGGTTTTTCGGGGTGCTGAACACGAATCTGAAGTCCTTTTTTCGATAAAACGCTTCCTTCATGGTTATTTTCGCGTTTTTTCATCAAAATTGCTCAAAAATAAACTCTGTTTAATCGCTTTCAAACCTACTCTCTAAGGGGTTTTTCGGGGTGCTGAACACGAATCTGAAGTCCTTTTTTCGATAAAACGCTTCCTTCATGGTTATTTTCGCGTTTTTTCATCAAAATTGCTCAAAAATAAACTCTGTTTAATCGCTTTCAAACCTACTCTCTAAGGGGTTTTTCGGGGTGCTGAACACGAATCTGAAGTCCTTTTTTCGATAAAACGCTTCCTTCATGGTTATTTTCGCGTTTTTTCATCAAAATTGCTCAAAAATAAACTCTGTTTAATCGCTTTCAAACCTACTCTCTAAGGGGTTTTTCGGGGTGCTGAACACGAATCTGAAGTCCTTTTTTCGATAAAACGCTTCCTTCATGGTTATTTTCGCGTTTTTTCATCAAAATTGCTCAAAAATAAACTCTGTTTAATCGCTTTCAAACCTACTCTCTAAGGGGTTTTTCGGGGTGCTGAACACGAATCTGAAGTCCTTTTTTCGATAAAACGCTTCCTTCATGGTTATTTTCGCGTTTTTTCATCAAAATTGCTCAAAAATAAACTCTGTTTAATCGCTTTCAAACCTACTCTCTAAGGGGTTTTTCGGGGTGCTGAACACGAATCTGAAGTCCTTTTTTCGATAAAACGCTTCCTTCATGGTTATTTTCGCGTTTTTTCATCAAAATTGCTCAAAAATAAACTCTGTTTAATCGCTTTCAAACCTACTCTCTAAGGGGTTTTTCGGGGTGCTGAACACGAATCTGAAGTCCTTTTTTCGATAAAACGCTTTCCTTCATGGTATTTTCGCGTTTTTTCATCAAAATTGCTCAAAAATAAACTCTGTTTAATCGCTTTCAAACCTACTCTCTAAGGGGTTTTTCGGGGTGCTGAACACGAATCTGAAGTCCTTTTTTCGATAAAACGCTTCCTTCATGGTTATTTTCGCGTTTTTTCATCAAAATTGCTCAAAAATAAACTCTGTTTAATCGCTTTCAAACCTACTCTCTAAGGGGTTTTTCGGGGTGCTGAACACGAATCTGAAGTCCTTTTTTCGATAAAACGCTTCCTTCATGGTTATTTTCGCGTTTTTTCATCAAAATTGCTCAAAAATAAACTCTGTTTAATCGCTTTCAAACCTACTCTCTAAGGGGTTTTTCGGGGTGCTGAACACGAATCTGAAGTCCTTTTTTCGATAAAACGCTTCCTTCATGGTTATTTTCGCGTTTTTTCATCAAAATTGCTCAAAAATAAACTCTGTTTAATCGCTTTCAAACCTACTCTCTAAGGGGTTTTTCGGGGTGCTGAACACGAATCTGAAGTCCTTTTTTCGATAAAACGCTTCCTTCATGGTTATTTTCGCGTTTTTTCATCAAAATTGCTCAAAAATAAACTCTGTTTAATCGCTTTCAAACCTACTCTCTAAGGGGTTTTTCGGGGTGCTGAACACGAATCTGAAGTCCTTTTTTCGATAAAACGCTTCCTTCATGGTTATTTTCGCGTTTTTTCATCAAAATTGCTCAAAAATAAACTCTGTTTAATCGCTTTCAAACCTACTCTCTAAGGGGTTTTTCGGGGTGCTGAACACGAATCTGAAGTCCTTTTTTCGATAAAACGCTTCCTTCATGGTTATTTTCGCGTTTTTTCATCAAAATTGCTCAAAAATAAACTCTGTTTAATCGCTTTCAAACCTACTCTCTAAGGGGTTTTTCGGGGTGCTGAACACGAATCTGAAGTCCTTTTTTCGATAAAACGCTTCCTTCATGGTTATTTTCGCGTTTTTTCATCAAAATTGCTCAAAAATAAACTCTGTTTAATCGCTTTCAAACCTACTCTCTAAGGGGTTTTTCGGGGTGCTGAACACGAATCTGAAGTCCTTTTTTCGATAAAACGCTTCCTTCATGGTTATTTTCGCGTTTTTTCATCAAAATTGCTCAAAAATAAACTCTGTTTAATCGCTTTCAAACCTACTCTCTAAGGGGTTTTTCGGGGTGCTGAACACGAATCTGAAGTCCTTTTTTCGATAAAACGCTTCCTTCATGGTTATTTTCGCGTTTTTTCATCAAAATTGCTCAAAAATAAACTCTGTTTAATCGCTTTCAAACCTACTCTCTAAGGGGTTTTTCGGGGTGCTGAACACGAATCTGAAGTCCTTTTTTCGATAAAACGCTTCCTTCATGGTTATTTTCGCGTTTTTTCATCAAAATTGCTCAAAAATAAACTCTGTTTAATCGCTTTCAAACCTACTCTCTAAGGGGTTTTTCGGGGTGCTGAACACGAATCTGAAGTCCTTTTTTCGATAAAACGCTTCCTTCATGGTTATTTTCGCGTTTTTTCATCAAAATTGCTCAAAAATAAACTCTGTTTAATCGCTTTCAAACCTACTCTCTAAGGGGTTTTCGGGGTGCTGAACACGAATCTGAAGTCCTTTTTTCGATAAAACGCTTCCTTCATGGTTATTTTCGCGTTTTTTCATCAAAATTGCTCAAAAATAAACTCTGTTTAATCGCTTTCAAACCTACTCTCTAAGGGGTTTTTCGGGGTGCTGAACACGAATCTGAAGTCCTTTTTTCGATAAAACGCTTCCTTCATGGTTATTTTCGCGTTTTTTCATCAAAATTGCTCAAAAATAAACTCTGTTTAATCGCTTTCAAACCTACTCTCTAAGGGGTTTTTCGGGGTGCTGAACACGAATCTGAAGTCCTTTTTTCGATAAAACGCTTCCTTCATGGTTATTTTCGCGTTTTTTCATCAAAATTGCTCAAAAATAAACTCTGTTTAATCGCTTTCAAACCTACTCTCTAAGGGGTTTTTCGGGGTGCTGAACACGAATCTGAAGTCCTTTTTCGATAAAACGCTTCCTTCATGGTTATTTTCGCGTTTTTTCATCAAAATTGCTCAAAAATAAACTCTGTTTAATCGCTTTCAAACCTACTCTCTAAGGGGTTTTTCGGGGTGCTGAACACGAATCTGAAGTCCTTTTTTCGATAAAACGCTTCCTTCATGGTTATTTTCGCGTTTTTTCATCAAAATTGCTCAAAAATAAACTCTGTTTAATCGCTTTCAAACCTACTCTCTAAGGGGTTTTCGGGGTGCTGAACACGAATCTGAAGTCCTTTTTTCGATAAAACGCTTCCTTCATGGTTATTTTCGCGTTTTTTCATCAAAATTGCTCAAAAATAAACTCTGTTTAATCGCTTTCAAACCTACTCTCTAAGGGGTTTTTCGGGGTGCTGAACACGAATCTGAAGTCCTTTTTTCGATAAAACGCTTCCTTCATGGTTATTTTCGCGTTTTTTCATCAAAATTGCTCAAAAATAAACTCTGTTTAATCGCTTTCAAACCTACTCTCTAAGGGGTTTTCGGGGTGCTGAACACGAATCTGAAGTCCTTTTTTCGATAAAACGCTTCCTTCATGGTTATTTTCGCGTTTTTTCATCAAAATTGCTCAAAAATAAACTCTGTTTAATCGCTTTCAAACCTACTCTCTAAGGGGTTTTTCGGGGTGCTGAACACGAATCTGTTCATGGTTATTTTCGCGTTTTTTCATCAAAATTGCTCAAAAATTAACTCTGTTTAATCGCTTTCAAACCTACTCTCTAAGGGGTTTTCGGGGTGCTGAACACGAATCTGAAGTCCTTTTTTTCGATAAAACGCTTCCTTCATGGTTATTTTCGCGTTTTTTCATCAAAATTGCTCAAAAATTAACTCTGTTTAATCGCTTTCAAACCTACTCTCTAAGGGGTTTTTCGGGGTGCTGAACACGAATCTGAAGTCCTTTTTTCGATAAAACGCTTCCTTCATGGTTATTTTCGCGTTTTTTCATCAAAATTGCTCAAAAATTAACTCTGTTTAATCGCTTTCAAACCTACTCTCTAAGGGGTTTTTCGGGGTGCTGAACACGAATCTGAAGTCCTTTTTTCGATAAAACGCTTCCTTCATGGTTATTTTCGCGTTTTTTCATCAAAATTGCTCAAAAATAAACTCTGTTTAATCGCTTTCAAACCTACTCTCTAAGGGGTTTTCGGGGTGCTGAACACGAATCTGAAGTCCTTTTTTCGATAAAACGCTTCCTTCATGGTTATTTTCGCGTTTTTTCATCAAAATTGCTCAAAAATTAACTCTGTTTAATCGCTTTCAAACCTACTCTCTAAGGGGTTTTTCGGGGTGCTGAACACGAATCTGAAGTCCTTTTTTCGATAAAACGCTTCCTTCATGGTTATTTTCGCGTTTTTTCATCAAAATTGCTCAAAAATTAACTCTGTTTAATCGCTTTCAAACCTACTCTCTAAGGGGTTTTTCGGGGTGCTGAACACGAATCTGAAGTCCTTTTTTCGATAAAACGCTTCCTTCATGGTTATTTTCGCGTTTTTTCATCAAAATTGCTCAAAAATTAACTCTGTTTAATCGCTTTCAAACCTACTCTCTAAGGGGTTTTCAGGGTGCTAAACTCTGTTTAATCCTTTTCAAACCTACTCTCTAAGGGGTTTTTCAGGGTGCTGAACACGAATTCGAAGTCCGTTTTTCGATAAAACGCTTCCTTCATGGTTATTTTCGCGATTTTTTCATCAAAATTGCTCAAAAAATAAACTCTGTTTAATCCTTTCAAACCTACTCTCTAAGGGGTTTTTCGGGGTGCTGAACACGAATCTGAAGTCCGTTTTTCGATAAAACGCTTCCTTCATGGTTATTTTCGCGATTTTTCATCAAAATTGCTCAAAAATAAACTCTGTTTAATCCCTTTCAAACCTACTCTCTAAGGGGTTTTTCGGGGTGCTGAACACGAATTCGAAGTCCGTTTTTCGATAAAACGCTTCCTTCATGGTTATTTTCGCGATTTTTCATCAAAATTGCTCAAAAATAAACTCTGTTTAATCCCTTTCAAACCTACTCTCTAAGGGGTTTTCGGGGTGCTGAACACGAATTCGAAGTCCGTTTTTCGATAAAACGCTTCCTTCATGGTTATTTTCGCGATTTTTCATCAAAATTGCTCAAAAATAAACTCTGTTTAATCCCTTTCAAACCTACTCTCTAAGGGGTTTTCGGGGTGCTGAACACGAATTCGAAGTCCGTTTTTCGATAAAACGCTTCCTTCATGGTTATTTTCGCGATTTTTCATCAAAATTGCTCAAAAATAAACTCTGTTTAATCCCTTTCAAACCTACTCTCTAAGGGGTTTTTCGGGGTGCTGAACACGAATTCGAAGTCCGTTTTTCGATAAAACGCTTCCTTCATGGTTATTTTCGCGATTTTTCATCAAAATTGCTCAAAAATAAACTCTGTTTAATCCCTTTCAAACCTACTCTCTAAGGGGTTTTCGGGGTGCTGAACACGAATTCTGAAGTCCGTTTTCGATAAAACGCTTCCTTCATGGTTATTTTCGCGATTTTTCATCAAAATTGCTCAAAAATAAACTCTGTTTAATCCCTTTCAAACCTACTCTCTAAGGGGTTTTCGGGGTGCTGAACACGAATTGAAGTCCGTTTTTCGATAAAACGCTTCCTTCATGGTTATTTTCGCGATTTTTCATCAAAATTGCTACACGAATTCGAAGTCCGTTTTTCGATAAAACGCTTCCTTCATGGTTATTTTCGCGATTTTTCATCAAAATTGCTCAAAAATAAACTCTGTTTAATCCCTTTCAAACCTACTCTCTAAGGGGTTTTTCGGGGTGCTGAACACGAATTCGAAGTCCGTTTTTCGATAAAACGCTTCCTTCATGGTTATTTTCGCGATTTTTCATCAAAATTGCTCAAAAATAAACTCTGTTTAATCCCTTTCAAACCTACTCTCTAAGGGGTTTTCGGGGTGCTGAACACGAATTCGAAGTCCGTTTTTCGATAAAACGCTTCCTTCATGGTTATTTTCGCGATTTTTCATCAAAATTGCTCAAAAATAAACTCTGTTTAATCCTTTCAAACCTACTCTCTAAGGGGTTTTTCGGGGTGCTGAACACGAATTCGAAGTCCGTTTTTCGATAAAACGCTTCCTTCATGGTTATTTTCGCGATTTTTCATCAAAATTGCTCAAAAATAAACTCTGTTTAATCCCTTTCAAACCTACTCTCTAAGGGGTTTTCGGGGTGCTGAACACGAATTCGAAGTCCGTTTTTCGATAAAACGCTTCCTTCATGGTTATTTTCGCGATTTTTCATCAAAATTGCTCAAAAATAAACTCTGTTTAATCCCTTTCAAACCTACTCTCTAAGGGGTTTTTCGGGGTGCTGAACACGAATTCGAAGTCCGTTTTTCGATAAAACGCTTCCTTCATGGTTATTTTCGCGATTTTTCATCAAAATTGCTCAAAAATAAACTCTGTTTAATCCCTTTCAAACCTACTCTCTAAGGGGTTTTTCGGGGTGCTGAACACGAATTCGAAGTCCGTTTTTCGATAAAACGCTTCCTTCATGGTTATTTTCGCGATTTTCATCAAAATTGCTCAAAAATTAACTCTGTTTAATCCTTTCAAACCTACTCTCTAAGGGGTTTTTCGGGGTGCTGAACACGAATTCGAAGTCCGTTTTTCGATAAAACGCTTCCTTCATGGTTATTTTCGCGATTTTTCATCAAAATTGCTCAAAAATAAACTCTGTTTAATCCTTTCAAACCTACTCTCTAAGGGGTTTTCGGGGTGCTGAACACGAATCTGAAGTCCGTTTTTCGATAAAACGCTTCCTTCATGGTTATTTTCGCGATTTTTCATCAAAATTGCTCAAAAATAAACTCTGTTTAATCCCTTTCAAACCTACTCTCTAAGGGGTTTTTCGGGGTGCTGAACACGAATTCGAAGTCCGTTTTTCGATAAAACGCTTCCTTCATGGTTATTTTCGCGATTTTTCATCAAAATTGCTCAAAAATAAACTCTGTTTAATCCCTTTCAAACCTACTCTCTAAGGGGTTTTTCGGGGTGCTGAACACGAATTCGAAGTCCGTTTTTCGATAAAACGCTTCCTTCATGGTTATTTTCGCGATTTTTCATCAAAATTGCTCAAAAATAAACTCTGTTTAATCCCTTTCAAACCTACTCTCTAAGGGGTTTTTCGGGGTGCTGAACACGAATTCGAAGTCCGTTTTTCGATAAAACGCTTCCTTCATGGTTATTTTCGCGATTTTTCATCAAAATTGCTCAAAAATAAACTCTGTTTAATCCCTTTCAAACCTACTCTCTAAGGGGTTTTTCGGGGTGCTGAACACGAATTCGAAGTCCGTTTTTCGATAAAACGCTTCCTTCATGGTTATTTTCGCGATTTTTCATCAAAATTGCTCAAAAATAAACTCTGTTTAATCCCTTTCAAACCTACTCTCTAAGGGGTTTTTCGGGGTGCTGAACACGAATTCGAAGTCCGTTTTTCGATAAAACGCTTCCTTCATGGTTATTTTCGCGATTTTTCATCAAAATTGCTCAAAAATAAACTCTGTTTAATCCCTTTCAAACCTACTCTCTAAGGGGTTTTTCGGGGTGCTGAACACGAATTCGAAGTCCGTTTTTCGATAAAACGCTTCCTTCATGGTTATTTTCGCGATTTTTCATCAAAATTGCTCAAAAATAAACTCTGTTTAATCCCTTTCAAACCTACTCTCTAAGGGGTTTTCGGGGTGCTGAACACGAATTCGAAGTCCGTTTTTCGATAAAACGCTTCCTTCATGGTTATTTTCGCGATTTTTCATCAAAATTGCTCAAAAATAAACTCTGTTTAATCCCTTTCAAACCTACTCTCTAAGGGGTTTTCGGGGTGCTGAACACGAATTCGAAGTCCGTTTTTCGATAAAACGCTTCCTTCATGGTTATTTTCGCGATTTTTCATCAAAATTGCTCAAAAATAAACTCTGTTTAATCCCTTTCAAACCTACTCTCTAAGGGGTTTTCGGGGTGCTGAACACGAATTCGAAGTCCGTTTTTCGATAAAACGCTTCCTTCATGGTTATTTTCGCGATTTTTCATCAAAATTGCTCAAAAATAAACTCTGTTTAATCCCTTTCAAACCTACTCTCTAAGGGGTTTTTCGGGGTGCTGAACACGAATTCGAAGTCCGTTTTTCGATAAAACGCTTCCTTCATGGTTATTTTCGCGATTTTTCATCAAAATTGCTCAAAAATAAACTCTGTTTAATCCCTTTCAAACCTACTCTCTAAGGGGTTTTCGGGGTGCTGAACACGAATTCGAAGTCCGTTTTTCGATAAAACGCTTCCTTCATGGTTATTTTCGCGATTTTTCATCAAAATTGCTCAAAAATAAACTCTGTTTAATCCCTTTCAAACCTACTCTCTAAGGGGTTTTCGGGGTGCTGAACACGAATCTGAAGTCCGTTTTTCGATAAAACGCTTCCTTCATGGTTATTTTCGCGATTTTTCATCAAAATTGCTCAAAAATAAACTCTGTTTAATCCCTTTCAAACCTACTCTCTAAGGGGTTTTTCGGGGTGCTGAACACGAATCTGAAGTCCGTTTTTCGATAAAACGCTTCCTTCATGGTTATTTTCGCGATTTTTCATCAAAATTGCTCAAAAATAAACTCTGTTTAATCCTTTCAAACCTACTCTCTAAGGGGTTTTCGGGGTGCTGAACACGAATCTGAAGTCCGTTTTTCGATAAAACGCTTCCTTCATGGTTATTTTCGCGATTTTTCATCAAAATTGCTCAAAAATAAACTCTGTTTAATCCCTTTCAAACCTACTCTCTAAGGGGTTTTCGGGGTGCTGAACACGAATTCGAAGTCCGTTTTTCGATAAAACGCTTCCTTCATGGTTATTTTCGCGATTTTTCATCAAAATTGCTCAAAAATAAACTCTGTTTAATCCTTTCAAACCTACTCTCTAAGGGGTTTTTCGGGGTGCTGAACACGAATTCGAAGTCCGTTTTTCGATAAAACGCTTCCTTCATGGTTATTTTCGCGATTTTTCATCAAAATTGCTCAAAAATAAACTCTGTTTAATCCCTTTCAAACCTACTCTCTAAGGGGTTTTCGGGGTGCTGAACACGAATTCGAAGTCCGTTTTTCGATAAAACGCTTCCTTCATGGTTATTTTCGCGATTTTTCATCAAAATTGCTCAAAAATAAACTCTGTTTAATCCTTTCAAACCTACTCTCTAAGGGGTTTTCGGGGTGCTGAACACGAATCTGAAGTCCGTTTTTCGATAAAACGCTTCCTTCATGGTTATTTTCGCGATTTTTCATCAAAATTGCTCAAAAATAAACTCTGTTTAATCCCTTTCAAACCTACTCTCTAAGGGGTTTTTCGGGGTGCTGAACACGAATCTGAAGTCCGTTTTTCGATAAAACGCTTCCTTCATGGTTATTTTCGCGATTTTTCATCAAAATTGCTCAAAAATTAACTCTGTTTAATCCCTTTCAAACCTACTCTCTAAGGGGTTTTTCGGGGTGCTGAACACGAATTCGAAGTCCGTTTTTCGATAAAACGCTTCCTTCATGGTTATTTTCGCGATTTTTCATCAAAATTGCTCAAAAATAAACTCTGTTTAATCCCTTTCAAACCTACTCTCTAAGGGGTTTTCGGGGTGCTGAACACGAATCTGAAGTCCGTTTTTCGATAAAACGCTTCCTTCATGGTTATTTTCGCGATTTTTCATCAAAATTGCTCAAAAATAAACTCTGTTTAATCCCTTTCAAACCTACTCTCTAAGGGGTTTTCGGGGTGCTGAACACGAATTCGAAGTCCGTTTTTCGATAAAACGCTTCCTTCATGGTTATTTTCGCGATTTTTCATCAAAATTGCTCAAAAATAAACTCTGTTTAATCCCTTTCAAACCTACTCTCTAAGGGGTTTTCGGGGTGCTGAACACGAATTCGAAGTCCGTTTTTCGATAAAACGCTTCCTTCATGGTTATTTTCGCGATTTTTCATCAAAATTGCTCAAAAATAAACTCTGTTTAATCCCTTTCAAACCTACTCTCTAAGGGGTTTTCGGGGTGCTGAACACGAATTCGAAGTCCGTTTTTCGATAAAACGCTTCCTTCATGGTTATTTTCGCGATTTTTCATCAAAATTGCTCAAAAATAAACTCTGTTTAATCCCTTTCAAACCTACTCTCTAAGGGGTTTTTCGGGGTGCTGAACACGAATTCTGAAGTCCGTTTTTCGATAAAACGCTTCCTTCATGGTTATTTTCGCGATTTTTCATCAAAATTGCTCAAAAATAAACTCTGTTTAATCCCTTTCAAACCTACTCTCTAAGGGGTTTTTCGGGGTGCTGAACACGAATTCGAAGTCCGTTTTTCGATAAAACGCTTCCTTCATGGTTATTTTCGCGATTTTTCATCAAAATTGCTCAAAAATAAACTCTGTTTAATCCCTTTCAAACCTACTCTCTAAGGGGTTTTTCGGGGTGCTGAACACGAATTCGAAGTCCGTTTTTCGATAAAACGCTTCCTTCATGGTTATTTTCGCGATTTTTCATCAAAATTGCTCAAAAATAAACTCTGTTTAATCCCTTTCAAACCTACTCTCTAAGGGGTTTTTCGGGGTGCTGAACACGAATTCTGAAGTCCGTTTTTCGATAAAACGCTTCCTTCATGGTTATTTTCGCGATTTTTCATCAAAATTGCTCAAAAATAAACTCTGTTTAATCCCTTTCAAACCTACTCTCTAAGGGGTTTTTCGGGGTGCTGAACACGAATCTGAAGTCCGTTTTTCGATAAAACGCTTCCTTCATGGTTATTTTCGCGATTTTTCATCAAAATTGCTCAAAAATTAACTCTGTTTAATCCCTTTCAAACCTACTCTCTAAGGGGTTTTTCGGGGTGCTGAACACGAATTCGAAGTCCGTTTTTCGATAAAACGCTTCCTTCATGGTTATTTTCGCGATTTTTCATCAAAATTGCTCAAAAATTAACTCTGTTTAATCCCTTTCAAACCTACTCTCTAAGGGGTTTTCGGGGTGCTGAACACGAATTCGAAGTCCGTTTTTCGATAAAACGCTTCCTTCATGGTTATTTTCGCGATTTTTCATCAAAATTGCTCAAAAATTATCTCTGTTTAATCCCTTTCAAACCTACTCTCTAAGGGGTTTTTCGGGGTGCTGAACACGAATTCGAAGTCCGTTTTTCGATAAAACGCTTCCTTCATGGTTATTTTCGCGATTTTTCATCAAAATTGCTCAAAAATTAACTCTGTTTAATCCCTTTCAAACCTACTCTCTAAGGGGTTTTTTCGGGGTGCTGAACACGAATTCGAAGTCCGTTTTTCGATAAAACGCTTCCTTCATGGTTATTTTCGCGATTTTTCATCAAAATTGCTCAAAAATTAACTCTGTTTAATCCCTTTCAAACCTACTCTCTAAGGGGTTTTTCGGGGTGCTGAACACGAATTCGAAGTCCGTTTTTCGATAAAACGCTTCCTTCATGGTTATTTTCGCGATTTTTCATCAAAATTGCTCAAAAATTAAACTCTGTTTAATCCCTTTCAAACCTACTCTCTAAGGGGTTTTCGGGGTGCTGAACACGAATTCGAAGTCCGTTTTTCGATAAAACGCTTCCTTCATGGTTATTTTCGCGATTTTTCATCAAAATTGCTCAAAAATTAACTCTGTTTAATCCCTTTCAAACCTACTCTCTAAGGGGTTTTTCGGGGTGCTGAACACGAATTCGAAGTCCGTTTTTCGATAAAACGCTTCCTTCATGGTTATTTTCGCGATTTTTCATCAAAATTGCTCAAAAATTAACTCTGTTTAATCCCTTTCAAACCTACTCTCTAAGGGGTTTTTCGGGGTGCTGAACACGAATTCGAAGTCCGTTTTTCGATAAAACGCTTCCTTCATGGTTATTTTCGCGATTTTTCATCAAAATTGCTCAAAAATTATCTCTGTTTAATCCCTTTCAAACCTACTCTCTAAGGGGTTTTTCGGGGTGCTGAACACGAATTCGAAGTCCGTTTTTCGATAAAACGCTTCCTTCATGGTTATTTTCGCGATTTTTCATCAAAATTGCTCAAAAATTATCTCTGTTTAATCCCTTTCAAACCTACTCTCTAAGGGGTTTTCGGGGTGCTGAACACGAATTCGAAGTCCGTTTTTCGATAAAACGCTTCCTTCATGGTTATTTTCGCGATTTTTCATCAAAATTGCTCAAAAATTATCTCTGTTTAATCCCTTTCAAACCTACTCTCTAAGGGGTTTTCGGGGTGCTGAACACGAATTCGAAGTCCGTTTTTCGATAAAACGCTTCCTTCATGGTTATTTTCGCGATTTTTCATCAAAATTGCTCAAAAATTAACTCTGTTTAATCCCTTTCAAACCTACTCTCTAAGGGGTTTTTCGGGGTGCTGAACACGAATTCGAAGTCCGTTTTTCGATAAAACGCTTCCTTCATGGTTATTTTCGCGATTTTTCATCAAAATTGCTCAAAAATAAACTCTGTTTAATCCCTTTCAAACCTACTCTCTAAGGGGTTTTCGGGGTGCTGAACACGAATTCGAAGTCCGTTTTTCGATAAAACGCTTCCTTCATGGTTATTTTCGCGATTTTTCATCAAAATTGCTCAAAAATAAACTCTGTTTAATCCCTTTCAAACCTACTCTCTAAGGGGTTTTTCGGGGTGCTGAACACGAATTCGAAGTCCGTTTTTCGATAAAACGCTTCCTTCATGGTTATTTTCGCGATTTTTCATCAAAATTGCTCAAAAATAAACTCTGTTTAATCCCTTTCAAACCTACTCTCTAAGGGGTTTTTCGGGGTGCTGAACACGAATTCGAAGTCCGTTTTTCGATAAAACGCTTCCTTCATGGTTATTTTCGCGATTTTTCATCAAAATTGCTCAAAAATTAACTCTGTTTAATCCCTTTCAAACCTACTCTCTAAGGGGTTTTTCGGGGTGCTGAACACGAATTCGAAGTCCGTTTTTCGATAAAACGCTTCCTTCATGGTTATTTTCGCGATTTTTCATCAAAATTGCTCAAAAATAAACTCTGTTTAATCCCTTTCAAACCTACTCTCTAAGGGGTTTTTCGGGGTGCTGAACACGAATTCGAAGTCCGTTTTTCGATAAAACGCTTCCTTCATGGTTATTTTCGCGATTTTTCATCAAAATTGCTCAAAAATAAACTCTGTTTAATCCCTTTCAAACCTACTCTCTAAGGGGTTTTTCGGGGTGCTGAACACGAATTCGAAGTCCGTTTTTCGATAAAACGCTTCCTTCATGGTTATTTTCGCGATTTTTCATCAAAATTGCTCAAAAATTAAACTCTGTTTAATCCCTTTCAAACCTACTCTCTAAGGGGTTTTTCGGGGTGCTGAACACGAATTCGAAGTCCGTTTTTCGATAAAACGCTTCCTTCATGGTTATTTTCGCGATTTTTCATCAAAATTGCTCAAAAATAAACTCTGTTTAATCCCTTTCAAACCTACTCTCTAAGGGGTTTTTCGGGGTGCTGAACACGAATTCGAAGTCCGTTTTTCGATAAAACGCTTCCTTCATGGTTATTTTCGCGATTTTTCATCAAAATTGCTCAAAAATAAACTCTGTTTAATCCCTTTCAAACCTACTCTCTAAGGGGTTTTCGGGGTGCTGAACACGAATTCGAAGTCCGTTTTTCGATAAAACGCTTCCTTCATGGTTATTTTCGCGATTTTTCATCAAAATTGCTCAAAAATAAACTCTGTTTAATCCCTTTCAAACCTACTCTCTAAGGGGTTTTCGGGGTGCTGAACACGAATTCGAAGTCCGTTTTTCGATAAAACGCTTCCTTCATGGTTATTTTCGCGATTTTTCATCAAAATTGCTCAAAAATAAACTCTGTTTAATCCCTTTCAAACCTACTCTCTAAGGGGTTTTTCGGGGTGCTGAACACGAATTCGAAGTCCGTTTTTCGATAAAACGCTTCCTTCATGGTTATTTTCGCGATTTTTCATCAAAATTGCTCAAAAATAAACTCTGTTTAATCCCTTTCAAACCTACTCTCTAAGGGGTTTTTCGGGGTGCTGAACACGAATTCGAAGTCCGTTTTTCGATAAAACGCTTCCTTCATGGTTATTTTCGCGATTTTTCATCAAAATTGCTCAAAAATAAACTCTGTTTAATCCCTTTCAAACCTACTCTCTAAGGGGTTTTCGGGGTGCTGAACACGAATTCGAAGTCCGTTTTTCGATAAAACGCTTCCTTCATGGTTATTTTCGCGATTTTTCATCAAAATTGCTCAAAAATAAACTCTGTTTAATCCCTTTCAAACCTACTCTCTAAGGGGTTTTTCGGGGTGCTGAACACGAATTCGAAGTCCGTTTTTCGATAAAACGCTTCCTTCATGGTTATTTTCGCGATTTTTCATCAAAATTGCTCAAAAATAAACTCTGTTTAATCCCTTTCAAACCTACTCTCTAAGGGGTTTTTCGGGGTGCTGAACACGAATTCTGAAGTCCGTTTTTCGATAAAACGCTTCCTTCATGGTTATTTTCGCGATTTTTCATCAAAATTGCTCAAAAATAAACTCTGTTTAATCCCTTTCAAACCTACTCTCTAAGGGGTTTTTCGGGGTGCTGAACACGAATTCGAAGTCCGTTTTTCGATAAAACGCTTCCTTCATGGTTATTTTCGCGATTTTTCATCAAAATTGCTCAAAAATAAACTCTGTTTAATCCCTTTCAAACCTACTCTCTAAGGGGTTTTTCGGGGTGCTGAACACGAATTCGAAGTCCGTTTTTCGATAAAACGCTTCCTTCATGGTTATTTTCGCGATTTTTCATCAAAATTGCTCAAAAATAAACTCTGTTTAATCCTTCAAACCTACTCTCTAAGGGGTTTTTCGGGGTGCTGAACACGAATTCGAAGTCCGTTTTTCGATAAAACGCTTCCTTCATGGTTATTTTCGCGATTTTTCATCAAAATTGCTCAAAAATAAACTCTGTTTAATCCCTTTCAAACCTACTCTCTAAGGGGTTTTCGGGGTGCTGAACACGAATTCGAAGTCCGTTTTTCGATAAAACGCTTCCTTCATGGTTATTTTCGCGATTTTTCATCAAAATTGCTCAAAAATAAACTCTGTTTAATCCCTTTCAAACCTACTCTCTAAGGGGTTTTTCGGGGTGCTGAACACGAATTCGAAGTCCGTTTTTCGATAAAACGCTTCCTTCATGGTTATTTTCGCGATTTTTCATCAAAATTGCTCAAAAATAAACTCTGTTTAATCCCTTTCAAACCTACTCTCTAAGGGGTTTTTCGGGGTGCTGAACACGAATTCGAAGTCCGTTTTTCGATAAAACGCTTCCTTCATGGTTATTTTCGCGATTTTTCATCAAAATTGCTCAAAAATTAACTCTGTTTAATCCCTTTCAAACCTACTCTCTAAGGGGTTTTCGGGGTGCTGAACACGAATTCGAAGTCCGTTTTTCGATAAAACGCTTCCTTCATGGTTATTTTCGCGATTTTTCATCAAAATTGCTCAAAAATTAACTCTGTTTAATCCCTTTCAAACCTACTCTCTAAGGGGTTTTTCGGGGTGCTGAACACGAATCTGAAGTCCGTTTTTCGATAAAACGCTTCCTTCATGGTTATTTTCGCGATTTTTCATCAAAATTGCTCAAAAATTATCTCTGTTTAATCCCTTTCAAACCTACTCTCTAAGGGGTTTTCGGGGTGCTGAACACGAATTCTGAAGTCCGTTTTTCGATAAAACGCTTCCTTCATGGTTATTTTCGCGATTTTTCATCAAAATTGCTCAAAAATTAAACTCTGTTTAATCCCTTTCAAACCTACTCTCTAAGGGGTTTTCGGGGTGCTGAACACGAATTCGAAGTCCGTTTTTCGATAAAACGCTTCCTTCATGGTTATTTTCGCGATTTTTCATCAAAATTGCTCAAAAATTAACTCTGTTTAATCCTTTCAAACTGTTTAATCCCTTTCAAACCTACTCTCTAAGGGGTTTTTCGGGGTGCTGAACACGAATCTGAAGTCCGTTTTCGATAAAACGCTTCCTTCATGGTTATTTTCGCGATTTTTCATCAACTAAGGGGTTTTTCGGGGTGCTGAACACGAATCTGAAGTCCTTTTTTCGATAAAACGCTTCCTTCATGGTTATTTTCGCGTTTTTTCATCAAAATTGCTCAAAAATAAACTCTGTTTAATCGCTTTCAAACCTACTCTCTAAGGGGTTTTTCGGGGTGCTGAACACGAATCTGAAGTCCTTTTTTCGATAAAACGCTTCCTTCATGGTTATTTTCGCGTTTTTTCATCAAAATTGCTCAAAAATAAACTCTGTTTAATCGCTTTCAAACCTACTCTCTAAGGGGTTTTTCGGGGTGCTGAACACGAATCTGAAGTCCTTTTTTCGATAAAACGCTTCCTTCATGGTTATTTTCGCGTTTTTTCATCAAAATTGCTCAAAAATAAACTCTGTTTAATCGCTTTCAAACCTACTCTCTAAGGGGTTTTTCGGGGTGCTGAACACGAATCTGAAGTCCTTTTTTCGATAAAACGCTTCCTTCATGGTTATTTTCGCGTTTTTTCATCAAAATTGCTCAAAAATAAACTCTGTTTAATCGCTTTCAAACCTACTCTCTAAGGGGTTTTCGGGGTGCTGAACACGAATCTGAAGTCCTTTTTTCGATAAAACGCTTCCTTCATGGTTATTTTCGCGTTTTTTCATCAAAATTGCTCAAAAATAAACTCTGTTTAATCGCTTTCAAACCTACTCTCTAAGGGGTTTTTCGGGGTGCTGAACACGAATCTGAAGTCCTTTTTTCGATAAAACGCTTCCTTCATGGTTATTTTCGCGTTTTTTCATCAAAATTGCTCAAAAATAAACTCTGTTTAATCGCTTTCAAACCTACTCTCTAAGGGGTTTTCGGGGTGCTGAACACGAATCTGAAGTCCTTTTTTCGATAAAACGCTTCCTTCATGGTTATTTTCGCGTTTTTTCATCAAAATTGCTCAAAAATAAACTCTGTTTAATCGCTTTCAAACCTACTCTCTAAGGGGTTTTTCGGGGTGCTGAACACGAATCTGAAGTCCTTTTTTCGATAAAACGCTTCCTTCATGGTTATTTTCGCGTTTTTTCATCAAAATTGCTCAAAAATAAACTCTGTTTAATCGCTTTCAAACCTACTCTCTAAGGGGTTTTTCGGGGTGCTGAACACGAATCTGAAGTCCTTTTTTCGATAAAACGCTTCCTTCATGGTTATTTTCGCGTTTTTTCATCAAAATTGCTCAAATTTCGATAAAACACTTCCTTCATGGTTATTTTCGCGTTTTTTCATCAAAATTGCTCAAAAATTAACTCTGTTTAATCGCTTTCAAACCTACTCTCTAAGGGGTTTTCGGGGTGCTGAACACGAATCTGAAGTCCTTTTTTCGATAAAACGCTTCCTTCATGGTTATTTTCGCGTTTTTTCATCAAAATTGCTCAAAAATAAACTCTGTTTAATCGCTTTCAAACCTACTCTCTAAGGGGTTTTTCGGGGTGCTGAACACGAATCTGAAGTCCTTTTTTCGATAAAACGCTTCCTTCATGGTTATTTTCGCGTTTTTTCATCAAAATTGCTCAAAAATTAACTCTGTTTAATCGCTTTCAAACCTACTCTCTAAGGGGTTTTTCGGGGTGCTGAACACGAATCTGAAGTCCTTTTTTCGATAAAACGCTTCCTTCATGGTTATTTTCGCGTTTTTTCATCAAAATTGCTCAAAAATTAACTCTGTTTAATCGCTTTCAAACCTACTCTCTAAGGGGTTTTCGGGGTGCTGAACACGAATCTGAAGTCCTTTTTTCGATAAAACGCTTCCTTCATGGTTATTTTCGCGTTTTTTCATCAAAATTGCTCAAAAATTAACTCTGTTTAATCGCTTTCAAACCTACTCTCTAAGGGGTTTTCGGGGTGCTGAACACGAATCTGAAGTCCTTTTTTCGATAAAACGCTTCCTTCATGGTTATTTTTCGCGTTTTTTCATCAAAATTGCTCAAAAATTAACTCTGTTTAATCGCTTTCAAACCTACTCTCTAAGGGGTTTTCGGGGTGCTGAACACGAATCTGAAGTCCTTTTTTCGATAAAACGCTTCCTTCATGGTTATTTTCGCGTTTTTTCATCAAAATTGCTCAAAAATAAACTCTGTTTAATCGCTTTCAAACCTACTCTCTAAGGGGTTTTCGGGGTGCTGAACACGAATCTGAAGTCCTTTTTTCGATAAAACGCTTCCTTCATGGTTATTTTCGCGTTTTTTCATCAAAATTGCTCAAAAATAAACTCTGTTTAATCGCTTTCAAACCTACTCTCTAAGGGGTTTTTTTAGGGGTGCTGAACACGAATCTGAAGTCCTTTTTTCGATAAAACGCTTCCTTCATGGTTATTTTCGCGTTTTTTCATCAAAATTGCTCAAAAATAAACTCTGTTTAATCGCTTTCAAACCTACTCTCTAAGGGGTTTTTCGGGGTGCTGAACACGAATCTGAAGTCCTTTTTTCGATAAAACGCTTCCTTCATGGTTATTTTCGCGTTTTTTCATCAAAATTGCTCAAAAATTAACTCTGTTTAATCGCTTTCAAACCTACTCTCTAAGGGGTTTTCGGGGTGCTGAACACGAATCTGAAGTCCTTTTTCGATAAAACGCTTCCTTCATGGTTATTTTCGCGTTTTTTCATCAAAATTGCTCAAAAATTAACTCTGTTTAATCGCTTTCAAACCTACTCTCTAAGGGGTTTTTCGGGGTGCTGAACACGAATCTGAAGTCCTTTTTTCGATAAAACGCTTCCTTCATGGTTATTTTCGCGTTTTTTCATCAAAATTGCTCAAAAATTAACTCTGTTTAATCGCTTTCAAACCTACTCTCTAAGGGGTTTTTCGGGGTGCTGAACACGAATCTGAAGTCCTTTTTTCGATAAAACGCTTCCTTCATGGTTATTTTCGCGTTTTTTCATCAAAATTGCTCAAAAATTAACTCTGTTTAATCGCTTTCAAACCTACTCTCTAAGGGGTTTTTCGGGGTGCTGAACACGAATCTGAAGTCCTTTTTTCGATAAAACGCTTCCTTCATGGTTATTTTCGCGTTTTTTCATCAAAATTGCTCAAAAATTAACTCTGTTTAATCGCTTTCAAACCTACTCTCTAAGGGGTTTTTCGGGGTGCTGAACACGAATCTGAAGTCCTTTTTTCGATAAAACGCTTCCTTCATGGTTATTTTCGCGTTTTTTCATCAAAATTGCTCAAAAATTAACTCTGTTTAATCGCTTTCAAACCTACTCTCTAAGGGGTTTTCGGGGGTGCTGAACACGAATCTGAAGTCCTTTTTTCGATAAAACGCTTCCTTCATGGTTATTTTCGCGTTTTTCATCAAAATTGCTCAAAAATTAACTCTGTTTAATCGCTTTCAAACCTACTCTCTAAGGGGTTTTCGGGGTGCTGAACACGAATCTGAAGTCCTTTTTTCGATAAAACGCTTCCTTCATGGTTATTTTCGCGTTTTTTCATCAAAATTGCTCAAAAATTAACTCTGTTTAATCGCTTTCAAACCTACTCTCTAAGGGGTTTTCGGGGTGCTGAACACGAATCTGAAGTCCTTTTTTCGATAAAACGCTTCCTTCATGGTTATTTTCGCGTTTTTTCATCAAAATTGCTCAAAAATTAACTCTGTTTAATCGCTTTCAAACCTACTCTCTAAGGGGTTTTCGGGGTGCTGAACACGAATCTGAAGTCCTTTTTTCGATAAAACGCTTCCTTCATGGTTATTTTCGCGTTTTTTCATCAAAATTGCTCAAAAATTAACTCTGTTTAATCGCTTTCAAACCTACTCTCTAAGGGGTTTTTCGGGATGCTGAACACGAATCTGAAGTCCTTTTTTCAATAAAACGCTTCCTTCATGGTTATTTTCGCGTTTTTTCATCAAAATTGCTCAAAAATTAACTCTGTTTAATCGCTTTCAAACCTACTCTCTAAGGGGTTTTTCGGGGTGCTGAACACGAATCTGAAGTCCTTTTTTCGATAAAACGCTTCCTTCATGGTTATTTTCGCGTTTTTTCATCAAAATTGCTCAAAAATTAACTCTGTTTAATCGCTTTCAAACCTACTCTCTAAGGGGTTTTCGGGGTGCTGAACACGAATCTGAAGTCCTTTTTTTCGATAAAACGCTTCCTTCATGGTTATTTTCGCGTTTTTTCATCAAAATTGCTCAAAAATAAACTCTGTTTAATCGCTTTCAAACCTACTCTCTAAGGGGTTTTCGGGGTGCTGAACACGAATCTGAAGTCCGTTTTTCGATAAAACGCTTCCTTCATGGTTATTTTCGCGTTTTTCATCAAAATTGCTCAAAAATTAACTCTGTTTAATCGCTTTCAAACCTACTCTCTAAGGGGTTTTTCGGGGTGCTGAACACGAATCTGAAGTCCTTTTTCGATAAAACGCTTCCTTCATGGTTATTTTCGCGTTTTTTCATCAAAATTGCTCAAAAATTAACTCTGTTTAATCCTTTCAAACCTACTCTCTAAGGGGTTTTTCGGGGTGGTGAACACGAATCTGAAGTCCGTTTTTCGATAAAACGCTTCCTTCATGGTTATTTTCGCGTTTTTTCATCAAAATTGCTCAAAAATTAACTCTGTTTAATCGCTTTCAAACCTACTCTCTAAGGGGTTTTTCGGGGTGCTGAACACGAATCTGAAGTCCGTTTTTCGATAAAACGCTTCCTTCATGGTTATTTTCGCGTTTTTTCATCAAAATTGCTCAAAAATAAACTCTGTTTAATCGCTTTCAAACCTACTCTCTAAGGGGTTTTTCGGGGTGCTGAACACGAATCTGAAGTCCGTTTTTCGATAAAACGCTTCCTTCATGGTTATTTTCGCGTTTTTTCATCAAAATTGCTCAAAAATAAACTCTGTTTAATCGCTTTCAAACCTACTCTCTAAGGGGTTTTTCGGGGTGCTGAACACGAATCTGAAGTCCGTTTTTCGATAAAACGCTTCCTTCATGGTTATTTTCGCGTTTTTTCATCAAAATTGCTCAAAAATTAACTCTGTTTAATCGCTTTCAAACCTACTCTCTAAGGGGTTTTTCGGGGTGCTGAACACGAATCTGAAGTCCTTTTTCGATAAAACGCTTCCTTCATGGTTATTTTCGCGTTTTTTCATCAAAATTGCTCAAAAATTAACTCTGTTTAATCGCTTTCAAACCTACTCTCTAAGGGGTTTTTCGGGGTGGTGAACACGAATCTGAAGTCCTTTTTTCGATAAAACGCTTCCTTCATGGTTATTTTCGCGTTTTTCATCAAAATTGCTCAAAAATTAACTCTGTTTAATCGCTTTCAAACCTACTCTCTAAGGGGTTTTTCGGGGTGCTGAACACGAATCTGAAGTCCGTTTTTCGATAAAACGCTTCCTTCATGGTTATTTTCGCGTTTTTCATCAAAATTGCTCAAAAATTAACTCTGTTTAATCGCTTTCAAACCTACTCTCTAAGGGGTTTTTCGGGGTGCTGAACACGAATCTGAAGTCCTTTTTCGATAAAACGCTTCCTTCATGGTTATTTTCGCGTTTTTTCATCAAAATTGCTCAAAAATTAACTCTGTTTAATCGCTTTCAAACCTACTCTCTAAGGGGTTTTTCGGGGTGCTGAACACGAATCTGAAGTCCGTTTTTCGATAAAACGCTTCCTTCATGGTTATTTTCGCGTTTTTCATCAAAATTGCTCAAAAATAAACTCTGTTTAATCGCTTTCAAACCTACTCTCTAAGGGGTTTTTCGGGGTGCTGAACACGAATCTGAAGTCCGTTTTTCGATAAAACGCTTCCTTCATGGTTATTTTCGCGTTTTTTCATCAAAATTGCTCAAAAATTAACTCTGTTTAATCGCTTTCAAACCTACTCTCTAAGGGGTTTTCGGGGTGCTGAACACGAATCTGAAGTCCGTTTTTCGATAAAACGCTTCCTTCATGGTTATTTTCGCGTTTTTTCATCAAAATTGCTCAAAAATTAAACTCTGTTTAATCGTTTTCAAACCTACTCTCTAAGGGGTTTTTCGGGGTGGTGAACACGAATTCTCAAAAATTATCTCTGTTTAATCCCTTTCAAACCTACTCTCTAAGGGTTTTTCGTGGTGAACACGAATCTGAAGTCCGTTTTTTCGATGAAACGCTTCCTTCATGGTTATTTTCGCGATTTTTCATCAAAATTGCTCAAAAATAAACTCTGTTTAATCGCTTTCAAAACCTACTCTAAGGGGTTTTTCGGGGTGTTGAACACGAATCTGAAGTCCGTTTTTCGATAAAACGCTTCCTTCATGGTTATTTTCGCGATTTTTCATCAAAATTGCTCAAAAATTATCTCTGTTTAATTCCTTTCAAACCTACTCTCTAAGGAGTTTTTCGGGGTGGTGAACACGAATCTGAAGTCCGTTTTTCGATAAAACGCTTCCTTCATGGTTATTTTCGCGTTTTTCCATCAAAATTGCTCAAAATAAACTCTGTTTAATCGCTTTCAAACCAACTCTCTAAGGGGTTTTTCGGGGTGGTGAACACGAATCTGAAGTCCTTTTTTCGATAAAACGCTTCCTTCATGGTTCTTTTCGCGTTTTTTCATCAAAATTGCTCAAAAATAAACTCTGTTTAATCGCTTTCAAACCTACTCTCTAAGGGGTTTTTCGGGGTGCTGAACACGAATCTGGAGTCCGTTTTTCGATAAAACGCTTCCTTCATGGTTATTTTCGCGTTTTTTCCATCAAAATTGCTCAAAAATAAACTGTGTTTAATCGCTTTCAAACCAACTCTCCAAGGGGTTTTTCGGGGTGCTGAACACGAATCTGAAGTCCTTTTTTCGATAAAACGCTTCTTCATGGTTATTCTCGCGTTTTTTCATCAAAATTGCTCAAAATTATCTCTGTTTAATTCGCTTTCAAACCTACTCTCTAAGGGGTTTTTCGGGGTGCTGAACACGAATCTGAAGTCCGTTTTTCGATAGAACACTTCCTTCATGGTTATTTTCGCGTTTTTTCATCAAAATTGCTCAAAAATAAACTCTGTTTAATCGCTTTCAAACCTACTCTCTAGGGGGTCTGTCGGGATGCTGAACACGAATCTGAAGTCCTTTTTTCGATAAAACGCTTCCTTCATGGTTATTTTCGCGTTTTTTCATCAAAATTGCTCAAAAATAAACTCTGTTTAATCGCTTTCAAACCTACTCTCTAAGGGGTTTTTCGGGGTGGTGAACACGAATCTGAAGTCCGTTTTTCGATAAAACGCTTCCTTCATGGTTCTTTTCGCGATTTTTCATCAAAATTGCTCAAAATTATCTCTGTTTAATCGCTTTCAAACCTACTCTCTAAGGGGTTTTTCGGGGTGCTGAACACGAATCTGAAGTCCGTTTTTCGATAAAACGCTTCCTCCATGGTTATTTTCGCGATTTTTCATCAAAATTGCTCAAAAAATATCTCTGTTTAATCGCTTTCAAACCTACTCTCTAAGGTTTTTCGGGGTGCTGAACACGAATCTGAAGTCCGTTTTTCGATAAAACGCTTCCTTCATGGTTATTTTCGCGTTTTTTCATCAAAATTGCTCAAAAATTAACTCTGTTTAATCGCTTTCAAACCTACTCTCTAAGGGGTTTTTCGGGGTGCTGAACACGAATCTGAAGTCCTTTTTCGATGAAACCCCTCTTCATGGTTATTTTCGCGTTTTCTCATCAAAATTGCTCAAAAATTATCTCTGTTTAATCGCTTTCAAACCTACTCTCTAAGGGGTTTTTCGGGGTGCTGAACACGAATTCGAAGTCCGTTTTTCGATAAAACGCTTCCTCCATGGTTATTTTCGCGATTTTCTATCAAAATTGCTCAAAAATTATCTCTGTTTAATCCCTTTCAAACCTACTCTCTAAGGAGTTTTTCGGGGTGCTGAACACGAATCTGAAGTCCGTTATTCGATAAAACGCTTCCTTCATGGTTATTTTCGCGTTTTTTCATCAAAATTGATCAAAAATAAACTCTGTTTAATCCCTTTCAAACCTACTCTCTAAGGGGTTTTTCGGGGTGGTGAACACGA